>JAMOIN010000878.1:0-23200 GCA_024666655.1 Dascyllus trimaculatus
CTCTCGGGCACTCACGGTTTTGTTTCTCCTCTATGAGCACCGCCCGCTCATTGGCAGCGCTGCTCATGAGCACCGCCCTCTCGGGCACTCGCGGTTTTGTTTCTCCTCGTGCTCATTGGCAGCGATGCTCATGAGCACCGCCCTCTCGGGCACTCGCGGTTTTGTTTCTCCTCGTGCTCATTGGCAGCGCTGCTCATCAGCACCGCCCTCTCGGGCACTCGCGGTTTTGTTTTTCATCGATGAGCACCGCCCGCTCATTGGCAGCGCTGCTCATGAGCGCCGCCCTCTCCGGCACTCGCGGTTTTGTTTCTCCTCTATGAGCACCGCCCGCTCATTGGCAGCGCTGCTCATGAGCACCGCTCTCTCGGGCACTCACGGTTTTGTTTCTCCTCTATGAGCACCGCCCGCTCATTGGCAGCGCTGCTCATGAGCACCGCCCTCTCGGGCACTCGCGGTTTTGTTTCTCCTCTATGAGCACCGCCCGCTCATTGGCAGCGCTGCTCATGAGCACCACCCTCTCGGGCACTCGCGGTTTTGTTTTTCCTCGATGAGCACCGCCCGCTCATTGGCAGAGCTGCTCATTAGCACTGCCGTCTCCGGCACTCGCGGTTTTGTTTTTCCTCGATGAGCACCGCCCGCTCATTGGCAGCGCTGCTCATGAGCACCGCCCACTCGGGCACTCGCTGTTTTGTTTTTCCCCGATGAGCACCGCCCGCTCATTGGCAGCGCTGCTCATGAGAACCACACTCTCGGGCAATCGCGGTTTTTTTTTTCCTCGATGAGCACAGCCCGCTCATTGGCAGCGCTGCTCATGAGCACCGCCCTCTCGGGCACTCGCGGTTTTGTTTCTCCTCGTGCTCATTGGCAGCGCTGCTCGTGAGCACCGCCCTCTCGGTCACTCGCGGTTTTGTTTCTCCTCGTGCTCATTGGCAGCGCTGCTCATGAGCACCGCCCTCTCGGGCCCTCGCAGTTTTGTTTTTCCTCGATGAGAACCGCCTGCTCATTGGCAGCGCTGCTCATGAGCACCGCCCTCTCGGGCACTCGCGGTTTTGTTTCCCCTCGATGAGCACCGCCCGCTCATTGGCAGCGCTGCTAGTGAGCACCGCCCACTCGGGCACTCGCGGTTTTGTTTCTCCTCGTGCTCATTGGCAGCGCTGCTCATGAGCACCGCCCTCTCGGGCACTCGCGGTTTTGTTTCTCCTCGTGCTCATTGGCAGCGCTGCTCATGAGCACCGCCCTCTCGGGCACTCGCAGTTTTGTTTTTCCTCGATCAGCACCGCCCGCTCATTGGCAGCGCTACTCATGAGCGCCGCCCTCTCGGGTACTCGCGGTTTTGTTTTTCCTCTATGAGCACCGCCCGCTCATTGGCAGCGCTGCTCATGAGGGCCGCCCTCTCGGGCACTCGCGGCTTTGGTTTTCCTCCATGAGCACCGCCCACTCATTGGCAGCGCTACTCATGAGCGCCGCCCTCTCGGGCACTCGCGGTTTTTTTTCTCCTCTATGAGCACCGCCCGCTCATTGGCAGCGCTGCTCATGAGCGCCGCCCTCTCGGGCACTCGCGGCTTTGTTTTTCCTCTATGAGCACCGCCCGCTCACTCGCAGCGCCCGCTCGTGAGCACCGCCCTCTCGGGCACTCGCGGTTTTGTTTTTCCTCTATGAGCACCGCCCGCTCGTGAGCACCGCCCTCTCGGGCACTCGCGGCTTTGTTTTTCCTCGATATGCACCGCCAGCTCATTGGCAGCGCTGCTCATGAGCACCGCCCTCTCGGGCACTCGCGGTTTTGTTTTTCCTCGATGAGCACCGCCCGCTCATTGGCAGCGCTGCTCATGAGCACCGCCCACTCGGGCACTCGCGGTTTTGTTTTTCCCCGATGAGCACCGCCCGCTCATTGGCAGCGCTGCTCATGAGAACCGCTCTCTCGGGCAATCGCGGTTTTTTTTTTCCTCGATGAGCCACGCCCGCTCATTGGCAGCGCTGCTCATGAGCACCGCCCTCTCGGGCACTCGCGGTTTTGTTTCTCCTCGTGCTCATTGGCAGCGCTGCTCATTAGCACCGCCCTCTCGGTCAACCGCGGTTTTGTTTCTCCTCGTGCTCATTGGCAGCGCTGCTCATGAGCACCGCCCTCTCGGGATCTCGCGGTTTTGTTTTTCCTCGATGAGCACCTCCCGCTCATTGGCAGCGCTGCTCATGAGCACCGCCCTCTCGGGCCCTCGCAGTTTTGTTTTTCCTCGATGAGCACCGCCCGCTCATTGGCAGCGCTGCTCATGAGCACCGCCCTCTCGGGCACTCGCTGTTTTGTTTTTCCTCGATGAGCACCGCCCGCTCATTGGCAGCGCTGCTAGTGAGCACCGCCCTCTCGGGCACTCGCGGTTTTGTTTCTCCTCGTGCTCATTGGCAGCGCTGCTCATGAGCACCGCCCTCTCGGGCACTCGCGGTTTTGTTTCTCCTCATGCTCATTGGCAGCGCTGCTCATGAGCACCGCCCTCTCGGGCACTCGCGGTTTTGTTTCTCCTCTTGCTCATTGGCAGCCCTGCTCATGAGCACCGCCCTCTCGGGCACTCGCGGTTTTCTTTCTCCTCGTGCTCATTGGCAGCGCTGCTCATGAGCACCGCCCTCTCTGGCACTCGCGGTTTTGTTTCTCCTCGTGCTCATTGGCAGCGCTGCTCATGAGCACCGCCCTCTCGGGCACTCGCGGTTTTGTTTTTCCTCGATGAGCACCGCCTGCTCATTGGCAGCGCTGCTCATGAGCACCGCCCTCTCGGGCACTCGTGGTTTTGTTTTTCCTCGATGAGCACCGCCCGCTCATTGGCAGCGCTGCTCATGAGCACCGCCCTCTTGGGCACTCGCGGTTTTGTTTTTCCTCTATGAGCACCGCCCTCTCGGGCACTCGCGGTTTTGTTTGTCCTCTATGAGCACCGCCCTCTCGGGCACTCGCGGTTTTGTTTTTCCCCGTGCTCATTCGCAGCGCTGCTCATGAGCACCAATGAGCACGAGGAAAAACAAAACCGCGAGTGCCGACAAGGGAGGTGCTCATAGAGGAGCGCTGCGAATGAGCACTAGGAAAAACAAAACCGCGAAGTCCGACAAGGGCGGTGCTCATAGAGTAGCGCTGCCAATGAGCACGAGGAAGAACAAAACCGCGAGTGCCGACAAGGTCGGTGCTCATAGAGGAAAAACAAAACCGCGAGTGCCGACAAGGGCTGTGCTCATAGAGGAAAAACAAAACCGCGAGTGCCGACAAGGGCGGTGCTCATAGAGGGAAAACAAACCGCGAGTGCCGACAAAGGGCGGTGCCTGCGAGCAGCCCTGCTCCTGAGCTCGAGGAAAACCAAACAAAACCGCGAGTGCCGACAAGGGCGGTGCTCATGAGCAGCACTGCGAATGAGCACGAAGGTAAAACAAACAAAACCGCGCAGTGCCGACAAGGGCGGCTCAGGAGCAGCGCTGCGAATGAGCACGAGAAAACAAACAGCCGCGAAAGCCGATAAGTGCGTGTGCCTAGGAGCAGCTATGAATGAGCACGAGAAAAAACAAACAAACCGCTGAAAGCGACAATGGCGGTGCTCAGGAGCAGCGCTGCGAATGAGCACGATGAAAACAAACAAAACCGCTGACAGCCGGCGCGTGCCTGCGAGCACCGCCCGCTCATTCGCAGCGCTGCTAGTGAGCACCGCCCACTCGGGCACTCGCGGTTTTGTTTCTCCTCGTGCTCATTGGCAGCGCTGCTCATGAGCACCGCCCGCTCGGGCACTCGCGGTTTTGTTTCTCCTCGTGCTCATTGGCAGCGCTGCTCATGAGCACCGCCCTCTCGGGCACTCGCGGTTTTGTTTCTCCTCTTGCTCATTGGCAGCCCTGCTCATGAGCACCGCCCTCTCGGGCACTCGCGGTTTTGTTTCTCCTCGTGCTCATTGGCAGCGCTGCTCATGAGCACGTTTCTCTTGGCACGCGGTTTTGCCCCTCGTGCCACAACAAAGTGAGCCATGAGCACCGCCCTCTCGGGCACTCGCAGTTTTGTTTTTCCTCGATGAGCACCGCCCGCTCATTGGCAGCGCTGCTCATGAGCACCGCCCTCTCGGGCACTCGTGGTTTTGTTTTTCCTCGATGAGCACCGCCCGCTCATTGGCAGCGCTGCTCATGAGCACCGCCCTCTTGGGCACTCGCGGTTTTGTTTTTCCTCTATGAGCACCGCCCTCTCGGGCACTCGCGGTTTTGTTTGTCCTCTATGAGCACCGCCCTCTCGGGCACTCGCGGTTTTGTTTTTCCCCGTGCTCATTCGCAGCGCTGCTCATGAGCACCAATGAGCACGAGGAAAAACAAAACCGCGAGTGCCGACAAGGGAGGTGCTCATAGAGGAGCGCTGCGAATGAGCACGAGGAAAAACAAAACCGCGAAGTCCGACAAGGGCGGTGCTCATAGAGTAGCGCTGCCAATGAGCACGAGGAAGAACAAAACCGCGAGTGCCGACAAGGTCGGTGCTCATAGAGGAAAAACAAAACCGCGAGTGCCGACAAGGGCTGTGCTCATAGAGGAAAAACAAAACCGCAAGTGCCGACAAGGGCGGTGCTCATAGAGGAAAAACAAAACCGCGAGTGCCGACAAGGGCGGTGCTCATGAGCAGCCCTGCTCCTGAGCTCGAGGAAAACCAAACAAAACCGCGAGTGCCGACAAGGGCGGTGCTCATGAGCAGCACTGCGAATGAGCACGAGGTAAAACAAACAAAACCGCGAGTGCCGACAAGGGCGGTGCTCAGGAGCAGCGCTGCGAATGAGCACGAGGAAAAACAAACAAAACCGCGAGTGCCGACAATGGCGGTGCTCAGGAGCAGCGCTGCGAATGAGCACGATGAAAAACAAACAAAACCGCGATTGCCGACAAGGGCGGTGCTCATGAGCAGCGCTGCGAATGAGCATGAGGAAAAACTATGACGTTTTTTAGTGATTTTTGACGACATACGATACTATGACGGTTCTTAGTCATTTTTGACGACATACTACACTGTTTTTCAGCCATTATTTACGACATGCTTTACTATGACATTTTTGTGATATTTTTCACGACATACTATACTACGACGTTCTTTCGTCATGTTTGACGAGATAGTAGACTATGACATTTTTTAGTGATTTTTTACGACGTACTATACTATGACATTTTTTACGACATACTATGCTATGACGTTTTTTAGTGATTTTGGACGACATACTATACTATGACGGTTTTTCGTGATTTTTGATGACATACTATACTATGACGTTTTTGAGTGATTTATATGACATACTATACTATGAGATTGTTGGTGACATGTTTGACCAGATACTTTTTTAGTGATTTTTGATGACATACTATACTATGTCTTTTTTTTTTATTCTTGACAACATACTATACTATCACGTTTTTAAGCCATTTTTGCCGACATACTATACTATGACGCTTTTTAACCATTTTTGATAACATGTGATACTATGACGTTTTTGAGTGATTCCGGACGACATACTATACTATTACGGTTGTCAGCCATTTTTGACGACATACTATACTATGACATTTTGACTGATTTTGGACAACAGACTATACTATGTCGAGTGATTTTTGACGACATTCTATACTATGACGCTTTTTAGCCATTTTTGACAACTTACTATACTATGACGTTTTTTAGTGATTTTTGATGACATACTATACTATGACGGTTTTTAGTGATTTTTTGACGGCACACTATACTATGACATTTTCGAGTGATTTTGGACGACAGACTATACTATGACGTTTTTGTGACATTTTTGACGACAAACTATTTCATGTTTTTTGGCCATTGTTGACGACATACTATACTATGACATTTTAGAGTGATTCAAGACGACATACTAAACTATGGCGGTTTTTAGCCATTTTGGACTACAGACTATACTATCACGGTTTTTAGTGATTTTTGACGACATACTATACTATCACGGTATTTAGTGATTTTTGACGACATACTATACTATCACGGTTTTTAGTGATTTCTGACGACATACTATACTATGACGGTATTTAGTGATTTTTGACAACAGACTATACTATGACGGTTTTTAGTGATTTTGTACGACATACTATACTATGACGTTTTTTAGCCATTTGTGACAACATGCTATACTATGACGTTTTTTAGTGATTTTTGATGACATACTATACTATGACTTCTTTTGTAGTTCTTGAAAACATACTATACTATCACGTTTTTCAGTGATTCCGGACGACATACTATACTATGACTTTTGTCAGCCATTTTGACGACATACTATACTATGACATTTTGACTGACATTTTAGACGACATACTATACAATGACGGTTTTTTAGCAATTTTTGACTACATACTATACCATGACGTTTTTGAGTGATTTCAGACGATGTATTATACTCTCACGTCTTTTATGTGATTTAGTACGACATACTACACAATGACGTTTCTTAGCCATTTTTGACGACATACTATACTATCACTTTTTTAGTGATTTTTGACGACATACTATACTATGACGTTTTCTAGTCATTTTTGACGACATACTATACTATGAAGTTTTTGAGTGATTTTGGACAACAGACAATACTATGACGTATTTTAGCCATTTTTGATGACATACTGTACTATGACTTCTTTTGTGATTCTTGACAACAAACTATGCTATATCGTTTTTTTGTGATTTTGGACGACATACTATAATATCACGGTTTTTAATCATTTTTGACGACATACTATACTATGACGCTTTTTAGTGATTTTTGACGACATACTATACTATGACATTTTTGAGTGATTTTTGACGACATTCTATACGATGACGTTTTTAGTGTTTTTGGAAGACATACTATACTATGACGTTTTTTAGTGATTTTTGACGACATGCTATAGTGTGACGTTTTTAGTGATGTTTTGGAAGACATACTATACTATCACGGTTTTTAGTCATTTTTGAAGACATACTATACTATGACATTTTTAAGCCATTTTTTACGACATACTAAACTATGACGCTTTTTAGCCATTTTTGACGAAATACTATACTATGACATTTTTGCGACATTTTTGAAGACATTCTATACTGTGGCGTTTATTTGTTATTTTGGACGACATAATATACTATGACATTTTTGCGACATTTTTGAGGACATCCTATACTATCACTTTTTGGTGATATCTTGGCTGACATACTAAACTAAGACGTTTTAGTGATTTTTGACGGTGTACTATACTATGACATTATTGTGACATTTTTGACGACATATTATAGTATGATTTTTTGGTGATATTTTGGACGGCATACTTATACTATCACGTTTTTGTGACATTTTTGACGATATACTCCACTATGACATTTTTGCCACATTTTTGACGACATACTATACTATGACGATTTTAGTGATATTTTGGACGACATACTATACTATTACATTTTTTAGTGATTTCTGACGACAGAATATACTTTGACGTTTTTGGTGATGTTTTTGACAACATACTACATTATGACCTTTTTAGTGATTTATCAAGACATGCGATGCTTTGACGTTTTTTAAGCCATTTTTCACGAGATGCAATACTATGAAGTTTTTGAGTGATTTTGGACGACAGACTATACTATGACGTATTTCAGCCATTTTTGACGACATACTATACAATGACGTTTTTGAGTGATTTTTGACGACATACTATACTTTGACGTTTTTTTGTGATTTTTGACGACATACTATACTATTACATTTTTTAGTGATTTCTGACGACAGAATATACTTTGACGTTTTTTAGTGATTTTTGACGACAGACTATACTATGACGTTTTTAGTGATTTATCAAGACATAAGATGCTTTGACGTTTTTTAAGCCATTTTTCACGACATACTATACTATGAAGTTTTTGAGTGATTTTGGACGACATACAATACTATGAAGTTTTTGAGTGATTTTGGACGACAGACTATACTATGACGTATTTCAGCCATTTTTGACGACAGACTATACAATGACGTTTTTGAGTGATTTTTGACGACATACTATACTTTGACGTTTTTTTGTGATTTTTGACGACATACTATACTATGACGGTTATCAGGGATTTTGTACGACATACTTTTCTATGACGTATTTTAATGATTTTTGACGACATGCTATACTATGACGTTTTTGAGTGATTGTTGACGACATACTATACTATGACATTTTTGCGACATTTTAGAAGACATTCTATACTGTGACGTTTTTTTGTGATTTTTGACGACATAATATACTATGACATTTTTGCGACATTTTTGAGGACATCCTATACTATGACTTTTTGGTGATATCTTGGCTGACATACTAAACTAAGACGTTTTAGTGATTTTTGAAGGTGTACTATACTATGACATTATTGTGACATTTTTGACGACATATTATAGTATGATTTTTTGGTGATATTTTGGACGGCATACTTATACTATCACGTTTTTGTGACATTTTTGACGATATACTCCACTATGACATTTTTGCCACATTTTTGACGACATACTATACTATGACGATTTTAGTGATATTTTGGACGACATACTATACTATTACATTTTTTAGTGATTTCTGACGACAGAATATACTTTGACGTTTTTTAGTGATTTTTGACGACAGACTATACTATGACGTTTTTGGTGATGTTTTTGACAACATACTACATTATGACCTTTTTAGTGATTTATCAAGACATGCGATGCTTTGACGTTTTTTAAGCCATTTTTCACGACATACAATACTATGAAGTTTTTGAGTGATTTTGGACGACAGACTATACTATGACGTATTTCAGCCATTTTTGACGACAGACTATACAATGACGTTTTTTAGTGATTTTTGACGACAGACTATACTATGACGTTTTTGGTGATGTTTTTGACAACATACTACATTATGACCTTTTTAGTGATTTATCAAGACATGCGATGCTTTGACGTTTTTTAAGCCATTTTTCACGACATACTATACTATGAAGTTTTTGAGTGATTTTGGACGACAGACTATACTATGACGTATTTCAGCCATTTTTGACGACATACTATACTGTGACGTTTTTTTGTGATTTTTGACGACATACTATACTATGACGGTTTTCAGGGATTTTGTACGACATACTATACTATGAGGGTTTTTAGCTATTTTTGACGACATGCTATACTATGATGTTTTTGTGATATTTTTGACGACATACTATACTATGAAGTTTTTGAGTGATTTTGGACAACAGACTATACTATGACGTATTTTAGTGATTTTTGACGACATGCTATACTATGACGTTTTTAGTGATTTATCAAGACATAAGATGCTTTGACGTTTTTTAAGCCATTTTTCACGACATACTATACTATGAAGTTTTTTTGTGATTTTGGACGACATACAATACTATGAAGTTTTTGAGTGATTTTGGACGACAGACTATACTATGACGTATTTCAGCCATTTTTGACGACAGACTATACAATGACGTTTTTGAGTGATTTTTGACGACATACTATACTTTGACGTTTTTTTGTGATTTTTGACGACATACTATACTATGACGGTTTTCAGGGATTTTGTACGACATACTTTTCTATGACGTATTTTAATGATTTTTGACGACATGCTATACTATGACGTTTTTGAGTGATTGTTGACGACATACTATACTATGACATTTTTGCGACATTTTAGAAGACATTCTATACTGTGACGTTTTTTTGTGATTTTGGACGACATAATATACTATGACATTTTTGCGACATTTTTGAGGACATCCTATTCTCTGACTTTTTGGTGATATCTTGGCTGACATACTATACTACGACGTTTTAGTGATTTTTGACCATGTACTATACTATGACATTATTGTGACATTTTTGACGACATATTATAGTATGATTTTTTGGTGATATTTTGGACGGCATACTTATGCTATCACGTTTTTGTGACATTTTTGACGATATACTCCACTATGACATTTTTGCCACATTTTTGACGACATACTATACTATGACGATTTTAGTGATATTTTGGACGACATACTATACTATTGCATTTTTTAGTGATTTCTGACGACAGAATATACTTTGACGTTTTTTAGTGATTTTTGACGACAGACTATACTATGACGTTTTTGGTGATGTTTTTGACAACATACTACATTATGACCTTTTTAGTGATTTATCAAGACATGCGATGCTTTGACGTTTTTTAAGCCATTTTTCACGACATACAATACTATGAAGTTTTTGAGTGATTTTGGACGACAGACTATACTATGACGTATTTCAGCCATTTTTGACGACAGACTATACAATGACGTTTTTTAGTGATTTTTGACGACAGACTATACTATGACGTTTTTGGTGATGTTTTTGACAACATACTACATTATGACCTTTTTAGTGATTTATCAAGACATGCGATGCTTTGACGTTTTTTTAAGCCATTTTTCACGACATACTATACTATGAAGTTTTTGAGTGATTTTGGACGACAGACTATACTTTGACGTTTTTTTGTGATTTTTGACGACATACTATACTATGACGGTTTTCAGGGATTTTGTACGACATACTATACTATGACGTATTTTAGTGATTTTTGACGACATGCTATACTATGACTTTTTTGAGTGATTGTTGACGACATACTATACTATGACATTTTTGCGATATTTTAGAAGACATTCTATACTGTGACGTTTTTTTGTGATTTTTGACGACATAATATACTATGACATTTTTGCGACATTTTTGAGGACATCCTATACTATGACTTTTTGGTGATATCTTGGCTGACATACTATACTACGACGTTTTAGTGATTTTTGACCATGTACTATACTATGACATTATTGTGACATTTTTGACGACATATTATAGTATGATTTTTTGGTGATATTTTGAACGGCATACTTATACTATCACGTTTTTGTGACATTTTTGACGATATACTCCACTATGACATTTTTGCCACATTATTGACGACATACTATACTATGACGATTTTAGTGATATTTTGGACGACATACTATACTATTACATTTTATAGTGATTTCTAAAGACAGAATATACTTTGACGTTTTTTAGTGATTTTTGACGACAGACTATACTATGACGTTTTTGGTGATGTTTTTGACAACATACTACACTATGACCTTTTTAGTGATTTATCAAGACATAAGATGCTTTGACGTTTTTTAAGCCATTTTTCACGACATACTATACTATGAAGTTTTTGAGTGATTTTGGACGACATGCTACACGGACGTTTTTTTGTAATTTTTGACGACATGCTACACAATCACGTTTTTTTGTGATTTTTGACGACATACTATAGTATGACATTTTTTACTGAGTTTTGACGACAGAATATACTATGATGTTTTTGCCATATTTTTGACAACATACTATACTATGACGTTTTTTAGTGATTTTAGACGACATACTTATACTCTGACGTTTTTGTTGACTTTTGACGACGTACGATACATGACATTTTTGACGACATACTATACTATGACGTTTTTTGGTGATTTTTGACGACATGACCTTTGTGGTACATTTTTGACGACATGACTTTTTTGTGATATTTTTGACGAAATACTATACTATGACATTTTGACTGATTTTGGACAACAGACTATACTATGTGGAGTAATTTTTAGTGATTTTTGACGACATATCATAGTATGACGTTTTATAGTCATTTCGGACGACATACTACACTATCACGGATTTTAGCCATTTTTGACAACATACTATACTATGACGGTTTTCAGGGATTTTGTACGACATACTATACTATGAGGGTTTTTAGCTATTTTTGACGACATGCTATACTATGACGTTTTTGTGATATTTTTGACGACATACTATACTATGAAGTTTTTGAGTGATTTTGGACAACAGACTATACTATGACGTATTTTAGTGATTTTTGACGACATGCTATACTATGACGTTTTTGAGTGATTGTTAACGACATACTATACTATGACATTTTTGCGACATTTTAGAAGACATTCTATACTGTGACGTTTTTTTGTGATTTTGGACGACATAATATACTATGACATTTTTGCGACATTTTTGAGGACATCCTATACTATGACTTTTTGGTGATATCTTGGCTGACATACTAAACTAAGACGTTTTAGTGATTTTTGAAGGTGTACTATACTATGACATTATTATGACATTTTTGACGACATATTATAGTATGATTTTTTGGTGATATTTTGGACGGCATACTTATACTATCACGTTTTTGAGACATTTTTGACGATATACTCCACTATGACATTTTTGCCACATTTTTGACGACATACTATACTATGACGATTTTAGTGATATTTTGGACGACATACTATACTATTACATTTTTTAGTGATTTCTGACGACAGAATATACTTTGACGTTTTTTAGTGATTTTTGACGACAGACTATACTATGACGTTTTTAGTGATTTATCAAGACATAAGATGCTTTGACGTTTTTTAAGCCATTTTTCACGACATACTATACTATGAAGTTTTTGAGTGATTTTGGACGACATACAATACTATGAAGTTTTTGAGTGATTTTGGACGACAGACTATACTATGACGTATTTCAGCCATTTTTGACGACAGACTATACAATGACGTTTTTGAGTGATTTTTGACGACATACTATACTTTGACGTTTTTTTGTGATTTTTGACGACATACTATACTATGACGGTTTTCAGGGATTTTGTACGACATACTATACTATGACGTATTTTAGTGATTTTTGACGACATGCTATACTATGACTTTTTTGAGTGATTGTTGACGACATACTATACTATGACATTTTTGCGATATTTTAGAAGACATTCTATACTGTGACGTTTTTTTGTGATTTTTGACGACATAATATACTATGACATTTTTGCGACATTTTTGAGGACATCCTATACTATGACTTTTTGGTGATATCTTGGCTGACATACTATACTACGACGTTTTAGTGATTTTTGACCATGTACTATACTATGACATTATTGTGACATTTTTGACGACATATTATAGTATGATTTTTTGGTGATATTTTGGACGGCATACTTATACTATCACGTTTTTGTGACATTTTTGACGATATACTCCACTATGACATTTTTGCCACATTTTTGACGACATACTATACTATGACGATTTTAGTGATATTTTGGACGACATACTATACTATTACATTTTTTAGTGATTTCTGACGACAGAATATACTTTGACGTTTTTGGTGATGTTTTTGACAACATACTACATTATGACCTTTTTAGTGATTTATCAAGACATGCGATGCTTTGACGTTTTTTAAGCCATTTTTCACGAGATGCAATACTATGAAGTTTTTGAGTGATTTTGGACGACAGACTATACTATGACGTATTTCAGCCATTTTTGACGACATACTATACAATGACGTTTTTGAGTGATTTTTGACCACATACTATACTTTGACTTTTTTTTTGATTTTTGACGACATACTATACTATGACGGTTTTCAGGGATTTTGTACGACATACTATACTATGAGGGTTTTTAGCTATTTTTGACGACATGCTATACTATGACGTTTTTGTGATATTTTTGACGACATACTATACTATGAAGTTTTTGAGTGATTTTGGACAACAGACTATACTATGACGTATTTTAGTGATTTTTGACGACATGCTATACTATGACGTTTTTATTGATTTATCAAGACATAAGATGCTTTGACGTTTTTTAAGCCATTTTTCACGACATACTATACTATGAAGTTTTTGATTGATTTTGGACGACATACAATACTATGAAGTTTTTGAGTGATTTTGGACGACAGACTATACTATGACGTATTTCAGCCATTTTTGACGACAGACTATACAATGACGTTTTTGAGTGATTTTTGACGACATACTATACTTTGACGTTTTTTTATGATTTTTGACGACATACTATACTATGACGGTTTTCAGGGATTTTGTACGACATACTTTTCTATGACGTATTTTAATGATTTTTGACGACATGCTATACTATGACGTTTTTGAGTGATTGTTGACGACATACTATACTATGACATTTTTGCGACATTTTAGAAGACATTCTATACTGTGACGTTTTTTTGTGATTTTGGACGACATAATATACTATGACATTTTTGCGACATTTTTGAGGACATCCTATACTCTGACTTTTTGGTGATATCTTGGCTGACATACTATACTACGACGTTTTAGTGATTTTTGACCATGTACTATACTATGACATTATTGTGACATTTTTGACGACATATTATAGTATGATTTTTTGGTGATATTTTGGACGGCATACTTATACTATCACGTTTTTGTGACATTTTTGACGATATACTCCACTATGACATTTTTGCCACATTTTTGACGACATACTATACTATGACGATTTTAGTGATATTTTGGACGACATACTATACTATTACATTTTTTAGTGATTTCTGACGACAGAATATACTTTGACGTTTTTTAGTGATTTTTGACGACAGACTATACTATGACGTTTTTGGTGATGTTTTTGACAACATACTACATTATGACCTTTTTAGTGATTTATCAAGACATGCGATGCTTTGACGTTTTTTAAGCCATTTTTCACGACATACAATACTATGAAGTTTTTGAGTGTTTTTGGACGACAGACTATACTATGACGTATTTCAGCCATTTTTGACGACAGACTATACAATGACGTTTTTTAGTGATTTTTGACGACAGACTATACTATGACGTTTTTGGTGATGTTTTTGACAACATACTACATTATGACCTTTTTAGTGATTTATCAACACATGCGATGCTTTGACGTTTTTTAAGCCATTTTTCACGACATACTATACTATGAAGTTTTTGAGTGATTTTGGACGACAGACTATACTTTGACGTTTTTTTGTGATTTTTGACGACATACTATACTATGACGGTTTTCAGGGATTTTGTACGACATACTATACTATGACGTATTTTAGTGATTTTTGACGACATGCTATACTATGACTTTTTTGAGTGATTGTTGACGACATACTATACTATGACATTTTTGCGATATTTTAGAAGACATTCTATACTGTGACGTTTTTTTGTGATTTTTGACGACATAATATACTATGACATTTTTGCGACATTTTTGAGGACATCCTATACTATGACTTTTTGGTGATATCTTGGCTGACATACTATACTACGACGTTTTATTGATTTTTGACCATGTACTATACTATGACATTATTGTGACATTTTTGACAACATATTATAGTATGATTTTTTGGTGATATTTTGAACGGCATACTTATACTATCACGTTTTTGTGACATTTTTGACGATATACTCCACTATGACATTTTTGCCACATTTTTGACGACATACTATACTATGACGATTTTAGTGATATTTTGGACGACATACTATACTATTACATTTTATAGTGATTTCTAAAGACAGAATATACTTTGACGTTTTTTAGTGATTTTTGACGACAGACTATACTATGACGTTTTTGGTGATATCTTTTTGACAACATACTACACCATGACCTTTTTAGTGATTTCTCAAGACATACGATGCTGTGACGTTTTTTAAGCCATTTTTCACGACATACTATACTATGAAGTTTTTGAGTGATTTTGGACGACATGCTACACGGACGTTTTTTTGTGATTTTTGACGACATGCTACACTATCACGTTTTTTTGTGATTTTTGACAACATATTATAGTATGACATTTTTTACTGTTTTTTGACGACAGAATATACTATGATGTTTTTGCCATATTTTTGACAACATACTATACTATGACGTTTTTTAGTGATTTTAGACGACATACGATACTATGACGTTTTTGTTGACATTTGACGACGTACTTTAGATGACATTTTTGACAACATACTATACTATGACGTTTTTTAGTGATTTTTGACGACATGACGTTTGTGTGACATTTTTGACGACATGACTTTTTGTGATTTTTTTGACGACATACTATACTATGACATTTTGACTGATTTTGGACAAGAGGCTATACTATGTCGAGTGATTTTTTTCGACATTCTATACTATGACGTTTTTAGTGATTTTTGACGACATGCTATAGAATGACGTTTTTAGTGATATTTTGGAAGACATAAATATAGTATGACGTTTTTGAGTCATTTCGGACGACATACTACACTATCACGGATTTTAGCCATTTTTGACGACATACTATACTATGACATTTTTTAAGCCATTTTTGACGACATACTATACTATGACGTTTTTCGTGACATTTTTGATGACATACTATATAATGACGGTTTTTAGCAATTTTTGAAGACATACTATACTATTACGTTTTTGAGTGATTTCAGACGACATACTATACTCTCACGTTTTTTTTTTGATTTAGTACGACATACTACACAATGACGTTTTTTCGCCATTTTTGACGACATGCTACACTATGACGTTTTTGAGTGATTTTTGACGACATACTATACTGTGACGGTTTTTTGTGATTTTCGACGACATACTGTACTATGACGGTTTTTAGCCATTTTTTATGACATACTATACTAGGACGGTTTTTAGTGATTTTTGACGACATACTACACAATGACGTTTTTAGAGATATTTTTGACGACATGCTATACAATGACATTTTTCGTGACATTTTTGATGACATACTATACAATGACGGTTTTTAGCCATTTTTGACAACATACTATACATGACGTTTTTGAGTGATTTCAGACGACATACTATACTGTCACGTTTTTTTGTGATTTAATACGACATACTACACAATGACATTTTTTAACCATCTTTGACGACATACTATACTATCACGTTTTTTAGTGATTTTTGACGACATACTATACTATGACGTTTTTAGTGATTTTTGGAAGACATACTATAGAATGACGTTTTGCTTCATTTCGGACGACATTCTACACTATCACGGTTTTTAGCCATTTTTGACTACATACTATACTATGACTTTTTTAAGCCATTTTTGACGACATACTATACTATGACGCTTTTTAGCCATTTTTGACAACATACTATACTATGACGTTTTTTAGTGATTTTTGATGATATACTATACTATGACTTCTTTTGTGATTCTTGACAACATACTACACTATCACGTGATTTTTGTGATTTTGGACGATATACTATACTATGACGTTTTTTAGCCATTTTTTACGACATGTGATACTATGACGTTTTTGAGTGATTCCGGACGACATACTATACTATGACATTTTGACTGATTTTGGACAACAGACTATACTATGTCGAGTGATTTTTGACGACATTCTATACTATGACGCTTTTTAGCCATTTTTGACAACATACTATACTATGACGTTTTTTCGTGATTTTTGATGACATACTATACTATGACGGTTTTTAGTGATTTTGGACGACACACTATACTATGACATTTTGGAGTGATTTTGGACGACAGACTATACTATGACGTTTTTGTGATATTTTTGACGACAAACTATTTCATGTTTTTAAGCCATTGTTGACGACATACTATACTATGACAGTTTAGAGTGATTTTGGACGACATACTATACTATGACGTTTTTGAGTGATTCAAGACGAAATACTATACTATGATGATTTTTAGCCATTTTGGACGACATACTATACGATCACGGTTTTTAGTGATTTTTGACAACAGACTATACTATGACGGTTTTTAGTGATTTTGTACGACATACTATACTATGACGTTTTTTAGCCATTTTTGACGACTATGAAGTTTTTGAGTGATTTTGGACTACAGACTATACTATGATGTATTTTAGTGATTTTTGACGACATGCTATAACTATGACGTTTTTGAGTGATTTTTGACAACAGACTATACTATGACGGTTTTTAGTGATTTTGTACGACATACTATACTATGACGTTTTTTAGCCATTTTTGACGACTATGAAGTTTTTGAGTGATTTTGGACTACAGACTATACTATGATGTATTTTAGTGTTTTTGACGACATGCTATACTATGACGTTTTAGAGTGATTTTGGACGACAGACTATACAATGACATTTTTGAAGCCATTTTTGACGACATACTATACGATTACGCTTTTTAGCCAATTGTGACAACATGCTATACTATGATGTTTTTTAGTGATTTTTGATTACATACTATACTATGACTTCTTTGTAATTCTTGAAAACATAGTTTTTTTGTGATTTTGGACGATATACTATACTATGACGTTTTTAGCCATTTTTTACAACATGTGATACTATGACGTTTTTGAGTGATTCCGGACGACATACTATACTATGACGGTTGTCAGCCATTTTGACGATATACTATACTCTGACATTTTGACTGATTTTGGACAACAGACTATACTATGAGTGATTTTTGACGACATTCTATACTATGACGGTATTAGTGTTTTTGGAAGACATACTATACTATGACATTTTTAGTGATATTTTGGAAGACATACTATACTATGATGGTTTTTAGACATTTTTCACCACATACTATACTATGACATTTATAAGTCATTTTTGACGACATACTATAATATGACGCTTTTAAGCCATTTTTGACAACATATTATACTATGACGTTTTTTAGTAATTTTTGAGGACATACTTTACTATCACGTTTTTTAGTGATTTTGGACGACATGCTATACTATGACGGTTTGTAGTGATTTTTTACGACATACTATACTATGACGGTTTTTAGTGATTTTTGACGACATACTATACAATGAGATTGTTGGTGACTTGTTTGACCACATACTTTACTATGACTTGTTTTAGTGATTTTTCACGACATACTATACTATGACGTTTTTGGTGACGTGTGATGACATATTATACTATGACGGTTATTTTAGTCATTTTTGACGACATACTATAATCTGAAGTTTTTGTGACATTTTTCACGACATGACGTTTGTGTGACATTTTTGACAACATGACTTTTTTGTGATATTTTTGACGACATACAATACTATGATATTTTGACTGATTTTGGACAGCAGACTATGTCGAGTGATTTTTGACGACATTCTATACTATGAAGTTTTTAGTGATTTTTGACGACATGCTATAGTATGACGTTTTTAGGGATATTTTGGAAGACATACTACAGTATGACGTTTTTGAGTCATTTCGGACGACATACTACACTATGACATTTTTTAAGCCATTTTTGAAGACATGCTATACTATGACATTTTTCGTGACATTTTTGATGACATCCTATACAATGACGGTTTTTAGCAATTTTTGACGACATACTATACTATGACGTTTTTGAGTGATTTC
This sequence comes from Dascyllus trimaculatus, assembly GCA_024666655.1. Lineage (NCBI taxonomy): Eukaryota > Metazoa > Chordata > Actinopteri > Pomacentridae > Dascyllus > Dascyllus trimaculatus. Next base: position 19,357 of record JAMOIN010000878.1, read on the forward strand.
AGAAAACATACTATACTCTCACGTTTTTTTTGTGATTTAGTACGACATACTACACAATGACGTTTTTAGCCATTTTTGACGACATACTGTACTATCACGTTTTTTAGTGATTTTTGACGACATACTCCACTATAACGTTTTTGACGACATACTATACTATGACGTTTTTGACGACATACTATACTATGACGTTTTTGAGTGATTTTTGACGTCATACTATACTGTGACGGTTTTTTGTGATTTTTGACGACATACTATGCTATTACGCTTTTTAGCCATTTGTGACAACATGCTAAACTATGACGTTTTTCAGTGATTTTTGATTACATACTATACTATGACTTCTTTTGTAATTCTTGAAAATATACTATACTATCACGTTTTTTGTGATTTTGGACGATATACTCTACTATGACGTTTTTTAGCCATTTTTTACGACATGTGATACAATGACGTTTTTGAGTGATTCCGGACGACATACTATACTATGACATTTTGACTGATTTTGTACAACAGACTGTACTATGAGTGATTTTTGAGCACATTCTATACTATGATATTTTTAGATTTTTTGGAAGACATACTATACTATGAAGTTTTTTAGCCATTTTTGACGATCTGCTATACTATGACGTTTTTGTGAGATTTTTGACTACATATGAAGTTTTTGAGTGATTTTGGACAACAGACTATACAATGACAATGTTCAGTGATTTTTGACGACATGCTATACTATGACGTTTTTCAGTGATTGTTGACGACATACTATACTACGACAGTGTTCAGTGATTTTTGACTACATGCTATACTATGAAGTTTTTGAGATATTTTGGACGACAGACTATACTATGACGTATTTCAGACATTTTTGACGACATACTATACTATGACGGTTTTTAGCTATTTTGGACGACAGACTATACTATGACGTTTTTGTGACATTTTTGACGACATACAATACTATGAAGTTTTTGAGTGATTTTGGACTACAGCCTATACTATGACGTATTTTAGTGATTTTTTTATGACGTTTTTGAGTGATTGTCTACAACATACTATACTGTGACATTTTTGCGACATTTTTGAAGACATACTATACTGTGACGTTTTTTTTGTGATTTTGGACGACATAATATACTATGACATTTTTGCGACATTTTTGAGGACATCCTATACTATGACTTTTTGGTGATATCTTGGACGACATACTATACTACGACGTTTTTAGTGATTTTTGACCATGTACTATACTATGACATTATTGTGACATTTTTGACGACATATTATAGCATGTTTTTTTGGTGACTTTTTGGACGACATACTTATACTATCACGTTTTTGTGACATCTTTGACGATATACTACACTATGATATTTTTGCCACATTTTTGACGACATACTATACTATGACGATTTTAGTGATATTTTGGACGACATACTATACTATTACATTTTTTAGTGATTTCTGACGACAGAATATACTTTGACGTTTTTTAGTGATTTTTGACGACAGACTATACTATGACGTTTTTGGTGATATTTTTGACAACATACTACACTATGACCTTTTAAGAGATTTTTCAAGACATACGATGCTGTGACGTCTATTAAGCCATTTTTCACGACATACTATACTATGAGGTTTTTGAGTGATTTTGGACGACATGCTACATGGACGTTTTTTTGTGATTTTTGACGACATGCTACACTATCACGTTTTTTTGTGATTTTTGACGACATACTATAGTATGACATTTTTTACTGATTTTTGACGACAGAATATACTATGATGTTTTTGCCATATTTTTGACAACATACTATACTATGACGTTTTTTAGTGATTTTTGATGATATACTATACTATGACTTCTTTTGTGATTCTTGACAACATACTACACTATCACGTGATTTTTGTGATGTTGGGCGATTTACTATACTATGACGTTTTTTAGCCATTTTTTACGACATGTGATACTATGACGTTTTTGAGTGATTCCGGACGACTTACTATACTATTACAGTTGTCAGCCATTTTTGACGACATACTATACTATGACATTTTGACTGATTTTGGACTACAGACTATACTATGTCGAGTGATTTTTGACGACATTCTATACTATGACGCTTTTTAGCCATTTTTGACAACATACTATAATATGGACGTTTTTTAGTGATTTTTGATGACATACTATACTATGACGGTTTTTAGTGATTTTTGACGACAAACTATACTCTGACATTTTGGAGTGATTTTGGACGACAGACTATACTATGACGTTTTTGTGATATTTTTGACGACAAACTATTTCATGTTTTTTAGCCATTGTTTACGACATACTATACTATGACAGTTTAGAGTGATTTTGGACGACATACTATACTATGACGTTTTTGAGTGATTCAAGACGAAATACTATACTATGACGATTTTTAACCATTTTGGACGACATACTATACTATCACGGTTTTAAGTGATTTTTGACGACATACTATACTATCACGGTTTTTAGTGATTCAAGACGACATACTATACTATGACGGTTTTTAGTGATTTTGTACGACATACTATACTATGACGTCTTTTAGTGATTTTTGACAACAGACTATACTATGACGGTTTTTAGTGATTTTGTACGACATACTATACTATGACGCTTTTTTCCATTTTTGACGACATACTATACTATCATGGTTTTTAGTGATTTTTGACAACAGACTATACTATGACGGTTTTTAGTGATTTTGTACGACATACTATACTATGACGTCTTTTAGTGATTTTTGACGACAGACTATACTATGACGTTTTTGGTGATATTTTTGACAACATACTACACTATGACCTTTTAAGAGATTTTTCAAGACATACGATGCTGTGACGTCTATTAAGCCATTTTTCACGACATACTATACTATGAAGTTTTTGAGTGATTTTGGACGACATGCTACACGGACGTTTTTTTGTGATTTTTGACGACATGCTACACTATCACGTTTTTTTGTGATTTTTGACGACATACTATAGTATGACATTTTTTACTGATTTTTGACGACAGAATATACTATGATGTTTTTGCCATATTTTTGACAACATACTATACTATGACGTTTTTTAGTGATTTTTGATGATATACTATACTATGACTTCTTTTGTGATTCTTGACAACATACTACACTATCACGTGATTTTTTTGATGTTGGACGATTTACTATACTATGACGTTTTTTAGCCATTTTTTACGACATGTTATACTATGACGTTTTTGAGTGATTCCGGACGACTTACTATACTACTACAGTTGTCAGCCATTTTTGACGACATACTATACTATGACATTTTGACTGATTTTGGACAACAGACTATACTATGTCGTGTGATTTTTGACGACATTCTATACTATGACGCTTTTTATTCATTTTTGACAACATACTATACTATGACGTTTTTGTGATATTTTTGACGACAAACTATTTCATGTTTTTTAGCCATTGTTGACGACATACTATACTATGACAGTTTAGAGTGATTTTGGACGACATACTATACTATGACGTTTTTGAGTGATTCGAGACGAAATACTAAACTATGACGATTTTTAGCCATTTTGGACGACATACTATACTATCACGGTTTTTAGCCATTTTTGACGACATACTATACATGACGTTTTTGTGTGATTTCAGACGACATACTATACTGTCACGTTTTTTTGTGATTTAGTACGACATACTACACAATGACATTTTTTAGCCATTTTTGACGACATACTATACCTTGACGTTTTTAGTGATAGTTTGGAAGACATACTGTAGTATGACGTTTTTGATTCATTTCGGACGAC
>JAMOIN010001541.1:0-23185 GCA_024666655.1 Dascyllus trimaculatus
CATGGAGAGCCAGGCGGGCTGTCGTGCTGGGGGGCCCCGTGTGCTGTTCTGGGCAGCCCTGTGAGCTTGGCTGGGGAGCCAGGTGTGTTGGGCTGGGGAGCCCGGTGTGCTGGGCTGGGGAGCCCGGTGTGCAGGGCTGTGGTGCTGGGGAGCTGTGCAGACAGGCTCTGCTGGGGAGCCATTCGGGCTGTGGTGCTGGGGGGCCCCGTGTGCTGTGCTGGGGAGCCCGGTGAGCTGGGCTGGGAAGCCCGGTGTTCTGGGCTGTGCTGCTGGGGAGCCCTGTGGAAAGGCTCTGCTGGGGAGTGGCTTGAAAAGGCTCTGCTGGAGAGCCAGGCGCGCTGTGGTGCTGGGGGCCCCTGTATGCTGGGCTGGGGAGCCCGGTGTGCTGGGCTGTGCTGCTGGGGAGCCGTGTGGACAGGCTGTGCTTGGGAGTGGCTTGAACAGGTTCTGCTGGAGAAACAGGCGGGCTGTGGTCCTGGGGGCCCCCGTGTGCTGTGCTGGGGAGACCAGTGAGCTGGGCTGGGGAGCCCGGTGTGCTGGGTTGTGCTGCTGGGGAGCCGCGTGGACAGGCTCTGCTGGGGAGCGGTGTGAACAGGCTCTGCTGGAGAGCCAGGCGGGCTGTGCTGCGGTGTGCTGGGCTGTGCTGCTGGAAAGCCGTGTAGACAGGCTCTGCTGCGGAGCGGTGTGAACAGGATCTGCTGGTGAGCGGAGTGAACAGGCTCTGATGGAGAGTCAGGCGGGCTGTGGTGTTTGGGGGTCCCGTGTGCTGTGCTGGGTAGCCCGTTGAGGAAGGCTGGGGAGCCCAGTGTTCTGGGCTGTCGTGCTGGGGAGTTATGTGGACAGGCTCTGCTGGGGAGCGGTGTGAAATGGCTCTGATGGAGAGCCAGGCGGGTTGTGGTGCTGGGGGCCCCCGTGTGGTTTGCTGGGGCGCCCGGTGAGCTGGGCTGGGGAGCCCGGTGTGCTGGGCTGTGGTGCAGGCAAACCGTGTAGACAGGCTCTTCTGGGGGGCCCCGTGTGCTGCGCTGGGGAGCCCGGTGAGCTTGGCCGGGGAGTCCGGATTGCTGGGCTGTGGTGCTGGCGAGCCGTGTGGACAGGCTCTGCTGGGGAGTGGTTTGAACAGGATCTGCTGAAGAGCCGGGCGGGCTGTTGTTGTGGCGGGCCCCGTGTGCTGTGCTGGGGAGCCCGTTGAGCTGGGCTGGGGAGCCCGGTGTGCTGGGCAGTGGTGCTGGGGAGCCGTGTGGACATGCCCTGCTGAGGAGCGGTGTGGACAGGCTCTGATGGAGACACAGGCGGGCTGTGGTGCTGGGGGGCCCCGTGTGCTGTGCTGGGGAGCCCGGTGAGCTGGGCTGGGGAGCCCGGTGTGCTGTGCTGTGGTGCTGGGGAGCCGTGTCGACAGGCTCTGCTCCGGAGCGGTGTGAACAGGCTCTTTTGGAGAGCCCAGGCGGGCTGTGGTGCTGGGGGCCCCCGTGTCCTGTGCTGGGCGGCCTGGTGAGCTGGGCTGAAGAGCCCGGTGCGCTGGCCTGTGGTGCTAGGGAGCTGTGTGGACAGGCTCTTCTGGGGGGTGGTTTGAACAGGCTCTGTTTGAGAGCCAGGCGGGCTGTGGTGCTGGGGGGCCCCGTGTGCTGTGCTGGGGAGCCCGTTGAGCTGGGCTGGGGAGCCCGGTGTGCTGGGCTGTGGTGCTGGGGAGCCGTGTAGACAGGCTCTGCCGGGGACTGGTTTCAACAGGCTCTGCTGGAGAGCCAGGCGGGCTGTGGTGCTGGGGAGCCGTGTGGACAGGCTGTGCTGGGGAGTGGTTTCAACAGGCTCTGATGCAGAGCCAGGCAGGCTGTATTGCTGGGGGGCCCCGTGTGCTGTGCTGGGGAGGCCGGTGTGCTGGGCTGTGGTGCTGGTGAGCCGTGTGGACAGGCTGTCCTGGCGAGCTGTGTGAACAGGCTCTGATGGAGAGCCAGGCGGGCTGTGTTGCTGGGGGGCATCGTTTTCTGTGGTGGGGAGCCCGGTGAGCTGGGCTGCGGAGCCCGGTGTGCTGGGCTGTGCTGCTGGGGAGGCGTGTGGACCGGCTCTGCTGGGGAGCGGTGTGAAAGGGATCTGATGGAGAGCCAGGTGGGCTGTGGTGCTGGGGGGCCCCCGTTTGCTGTGCTGGGGACCCCGGTGAGCTTCGCGGACGAGCCCGGTTTGCTGGGCTGTGCTGCTTGGGAGCCGTGTGGACAGGCTCTGCATGGGAGTGGTTTGAACAGGCTCTGATGGAGAGCCAGGCGGGCTGTTGTGCTTGGGGGCCCCCTTTTCTGTGCTGGGGAGCCGGGTGAGCTGGGCTGGGGAGCCCGGTGTACTGGGCTGTGGTGCTGGGGAGCCGTGTAGGCAGGCTCTGCTGGGGAGCGGTGTGAACAGGCTCTGCTGGACAGCCAGGCGGGCTGTTGTGCTGGGGGGCCCCGTGTGCCGTGCTGGGGAGCCCGGTGAGGTGGGCTGGGGAGGCCGGTGTGCTGGGCTGTGGTGCTGGGGAGCCGTGTAGACAGGCTCTTCTGCGGAGTAGTGTGAACAAGCTCTGATTGAGAGCCAGGCAGGCTGTGGTGCTGGTGGGCCCCGTGTGCTGTGCTGGTGAGCCCGTTGAGCTGTGCTGGGGAGCCCGGTGTGCTAGGCTGCTGTGCTGGGTAGCCGTGTGGACAGGCTCTGGTGGGGATTGGTTTGAAAAGGCTCTGCTGGCGAGCCATTTGGGCTGTGGTGCTGGGGAGCCCGGTGTGCTGGGCTGTGGTGCTGGGGAGCCGTGTGGACAGGCTCTGCTGGGGAGCGGTGTGAAAACGCTCTGATGGAGAGCCAGGCGGGCTGTGGTTCTGGGGGGCCCCGTGTGCTGTGCTGGGGAGCCCGGTGAGCGGGGCTGGGGAGCCCGGTGTTCTTGGCTTTGGTGCTGGGGAGCCGTGTAGACAGGCTCTGCTGCGGAGCGGTTGAACAGGCTCTGATGGAGAGCCAGGCGGGCTGTGGTGCTGGGGGGCCCCGTGTTCTGTGCTGGGGACCCTGGTGAGCTGGGCTGGGGAGCCCGGTGTGCTGGGCTTTGCTGCTGGGGAGCCGTGTGGACAGGCTCTGTCGGGGAGCGGTGTGAAAAGGCTCTGATGGAGAGCCAGCCGGGCTGTGGTGCTGGGGGCCCCCGTGTGCTGTGCTCGGGAGCCCAGTGAGCTGGGCTTCGGAGCCCAGTGTGCTGGGCTGTGGTGCTGGGAAGCCGTGTGGACTGGCTCTCATGGGGAGAGGGTTTAACAGGCTCTGATGGAGAGCCAGGCGGGCTGTGGTGCTGGGGGCCCCCGTGTGCTGTTCTGGGGAGCCCGGTGTTCTGGGCTGTTCTGCTGGGGAGCCGTGTGGACAAGTTCTGCTGCGGAGCGCTGTGAAATGGCTCTGATGGAGAGCCAGGCAGGCTGTGGTGCTGGGGGGCCCCGTGTGCTGTGCTGGGGAGCCCGGTGAGCATGGCCGGGGAGTCCGGTTTTCTGGGCTGTGCTGCTGGGGAGCAGCGTGGACAGGCTCTGCTGGGGAGCGGTGTGAACAGGCTATGCTGGAGAGCCAGGCGGGCTGTGCTCCTGGGGAGTCGTGTGAACAGGCTCTAATGGAGAGCCAGGCGGGCTGTGGTGCTGGGGGGCCCCGTGTGCCGTGCTCTGGAGCCCGGTGTGCTTGGCTGTGCTGCTGGGGAGCCGTGTGGACAGGCTCTGCTGGGGAGCGGTTTGAACAGGCTCTGCTTGAGAGCAAGGCGCGCTGTGTTGCTGGTGGCCCCCGTGTGCTATGCTGGGGAGCCCGGTGAGCTGGGCTGGGGAGCCCGGTGTGCTGGGCTGTGTTGCTGGGGAGCCGTGTGGACAGGCTCTCCTTGGGAGTGGTTTGAACAGGCTCTGCTGGAGAGCCAGGCGGGCTTAGGTGCTGGGGGCCCCCGTGTGCTGTGCTGGGGAGCCCGGTGAGATGGGCTGGATAGCCCGGTGTGCTGGGCTGTCTTGCTGGGGAGCCGTGTACATAGGCTCTGCTGGGGAGTGGTCTGAAGAGGCTCTGCTGGAGAGTCAGGCGGGCTGTGGTGCGTTGTGCTGGGCTGTGCTGCTGGGGAGCAGCGTGGACAGGCTCTGCTGGGGAGCGGTTTGAACTGGCTCTGATGGAGAGCCAGGCCGGCGGTGGTGCTCGGGGGCATCGTGTTCTGTGATGGGAAGGCCTGTGAACTGGGCTGTGCTGCTGGGGAGCCATGTGGACAGGCTCTGCTAGGGAGCGGTGTGAACAGGCTCTGATGGAGAGCCAGGCGGGCTGTGGTGGTGGGGGGCCCCGTGTGCTGTGCTGGGGATCCCGGTGAGGTGGGCTCGGGAGCCCGGTGTGCTTTGCTGTTGTGCTGGGGAGCCTCGTAGACAGGTTCTGCTGCGGAGCGGTGTGAACAGGATCTGCTGGTGAGCGGAGTGAACAGGCTCTGATGGAGAGTCAGGTGGGCTGTGGTGTGCTGTGCTGGGTAGCCCGTTGAGGAAGGCTGGGGAGCCCAGTGTTCTGGGCTGTCGTGCTGGGGAGTTGTGTGGACAGGCTCTGCTGGGGAGCGGTGTGAAATGGCTCTGATGGAGAGCCAGGCGGGCTGTTGTGCTGGGGGCCCCCGTGTGCTGTGCTCGGGAGCCCGTAGAGCTTGGCTGGGGAGCCCGGTGTGCTGGGATGTGGTGCTGGCGAACCGTGTAGAAAGACTCTGCTGCGGAGCGGTGTGAACAGGCTCTGATGGAGAGCAAGGCAGGTTGTGGTGCTGGGGGCCCCCGTGTGGTTTGCTGGGGCGCCCGGTGAGCTGTGCTGGGGAGCCCGGTGTGCTGGGCTGTGGTGCAGGCAAACCGTGTAGACAGGCTCTGCTGGGGGGCCCCGTGTGCTGTGCTGGGGAGCCCGGTGAGCTTGCCCGGGGAGTCCGGATTGCTGGGCTGTGGTGCTGGGGAGCCGTGTGGACAGGCTCTGCTGGGGAGTGGTTTGAACAGGATCTGCTGCAGAGCCGGGCGGGCTGTGGTTGTGGCGGGCCCCGTGTGCTGTGCTGGGTAGCCCGGTGAGCTGGGCTGGGGAGCCCGGTGTGCTGGGCATTGGTGCTGGGGAGCCGTGTGGACATGCTCTGTTGAGGAGCGGTGTGGACAGGCTCTGATGGAGACACAGGCGGGCTGTGGTGCTGGGGGGCCCCGTGTTCTGTGCTGGGGACCCCGTTGATCATGGCTGGGGAGCCCGGTGTGCTGGGCTGTGGTGCTGGGGAGCCGTGTGGCACAGGCTCTGCTGGGGAGCGGTGTGAACAGGCCATGATGGAGAGCCAGGCGGGATGTGGTGTTGGTGGCCCCCGTGTGCTGTGCTGGGGAGCACGGTGAGCTTGGCCGGGGAGCCCGGTGTGCTGGGCATTGGTGCTGGGGAGCCGTGTGGACATGCTCTGTTGAGGAGCGGTGTGGACAGGCTCTGATGGAGAGCCAGGCGGGCTGTGATGCTGGGCGCCCCCGTGTGATGTGTTGGGGGGACCGGTGAGGTGGGCTGGGGACCCCAATGTGCTGGGCTGTGGTGCTGGGGAGCCGTGTCGACAGGCTCTGCTGGGGAGCGGTGTGAATAGGCTCTGCTGGAGAGCCAGGCGGGCCGTGGTGTTGGGGGCTCCCGTGTGCTGTGCTGGGGAGCCCGGTGAGCTGGGCTCTGCTGCTGGGGAGCCATGTAGACAGGCTCTGCTGGGGAGCAGTGAGAACAGGCTCTGCTGGAGAGCCAGGCGGGCTGTGGTGCTGGGGAGCCGTGTGGACAGGCTCTGCTGGGGAGTGGTTTAATCAGTCTCTGCTGGAGAGCCAGGCGGGCTGTGGTGCTGTGGGGCCCGCGTGTGCTGTGCTGTGGAGCCCGGTGAGCTGGGCTGGGGAGCCCGGTGTGCTGGGCTGTGGTGCTGGGGAGCCGTGTAGACCGGCTCTGCTGCGGAGCGATGTGAACAGGCTCTTATGCAGCGCCAGGCAGGCTGTAGTGCTGAGGGGCCCCGTGTGCTGTGCTGGGGAGCCCGGTGAGCTGTGCTGTGGTGCTGGGGAGCCGTGTGAAGAGGCTCTGATGGAGAGCCAGGCGGGCTGTGGTGCTGGGGGCCCCCGTGTGCTGTGCTGGGGATCCCGGTCTGCTGGGCTGTGGTGCTGGGGAGCCGTGTGGACAGGCACTGCTGAGGAGAGTTTTGTACAGGCTCTGATGGAGAGCCAGGCGGGCTGTTGTGCTGGCAAGTCCCATGTGCTTTGCTGGGGGGGCCCGTGTGCTGTGCTGGGGGGCCCCGTGTGCTTTGCTGGGGAGCCCGGTGAGCTGGGCTGGGGAGCCCGGTGTGCTGGGCTGTGGTGCTGGGGAGCCGTGTAGACAGGCTCTGCCGGGGACTGGTTTCAACAGGCTCTGCTGGAGAGCCAGGCGGGCTGTGGTGCTGGGGAGCCGTGTGGACAGGCTGTGCTGGGGAGTGGTTTCAACAGGCTCTGATGCAGAGCCAGGCAGGCTGTATTGCTGGGGGGCCCCGTGTGCTGTGCTGGGGAGGCCGGTGTGCTGGGCTGTGGTGCTGGTGAGCCGTGTGGACAGGCTGTCCTGGCGAGCTGTGTGAACAGGCTCTGATGGAGAGCCAGGCGGGCTGTGTTGCTGGGGGGCATCGTTTTCTGTGGTGGGGAGCCCGGTGAGCTGGGCTGCGGAGCCCGGTGTGCTGGGCTGTGCTGCTGGGGAGGCGTGTGGACCGGCTCTGCTGGGGAGCGGTGTGAAAGGGATCTGATGGAGAGCCAGGTGGGCTGTGGTGCTGGGGGGCCCCCGTTTGCTGTGCTGGGGACCCCGGTGAGCTTCGCGGACGAGCCCGGTTTGCTGGGCTGTGCTGCTTGGGAGCCGTGTGGACAGGCTCTGCATGGGAGTGGTTTGAACAGGCTCTGATGGAGAGCCAGGCGGGCTGTTGTGCTTGGGGGCCCCCTTTTCTGTGCTGGGGAGCCGGGTGAGCTGGGCTGGGGAGCCCGGTGTACTGGGCTGTGGTGCTGGGGAGCCGTGTAGGCAGGCTCTGCTGGGGAGCGGTGTGAACAGGCTCTGCTGGACAGCCAGGCGGGCTGTTGTGCTGGGGGGCCCCGTGTGCCGTGCTGGGGAGCCCGGTGAGGTGGGCTGGGGAGGCCGGTGTGCTGGGCTGTGGTGCTGGGGAGCCGTGTAGACAGGCTCTTCTGCGGAGTAGTGTGAACAAGCTCTGATTGAGAGCCAGGCAGGCTGTGGTGCTGGTGGGCCCCGTGTGCTGTGCTGGTGAGCCCGTTGAGCTGTGCTGGGGAGCCCGGTGTGCTAGGCTGCTGTGCTGGGTAGCCGTGTGGACAGGCTCTGGTGGGGATTGGTTTGAAAAGGCTCTGCTGGCGAGCCATTTGGGCTGTGGTGCTGGGGAGCCCGGTGTGCTGGGCTGTGGTGCTGGGGAGCCGTGTGGACAGGCTCTGCTGAGGGAGCGGTTTGAACAGGCTCTGCTGGAGAGCCAGGCGGGCTGTGGTGCAGGGGGGCCCTGTGTGCTTCGCTGGGGGCCCCCGTGTGCTGTGCTGGGTATCCCGGAGTGCTGGGCTGTGGTGCCGGGGAGCCGTGTGGACAGACTCTGCTGAGGAGAGTTTTGTATAGGCTCTGATGGAGAGCCAGGCTTGCTGTTGTTCTGGGGGCCCCCGTGTGCTGTGATGGGTAGCCCGGTGAGATGGGCTGGGGAGCCTGGTGTGCTGGGCTCTGCTGGTGGGGAGTCGTGTAGACAGGCTCTGCTGGGCAGCGGTGTGAAGAGGCTCTGATGGAAAGCCAGGCGGGCTGTGGTGCTGGGGGGCCCCATGTGCTGTGCTGGGGAGCCCGGTGTGCTGGGCTTTTGTGCTGTGGAGCCGTGTAGACAGGCTCTTCTGCCGACGGGTGTGAACAGGCTCTGATGGAGAGCCAGGGGGGCTGTGGTGCTGGGGGCCCTCGTGTGCTGTGCTGGGGAGCCCGGTGAGCTGGGCTGGGGAGCCCGGTTTGCTGGGCTGTGCTGCTGGGGAGCCGTGTCGACAGGCTCTTCTGGGGAGCGGTGTGAACAGGCTCTGATGGAGAGCCACGCGGGCTGTGGTGCTGGGGGGCCCCGTGTGCTGTGCTGGGGAGCCCGTTGAGCTGGGCTGGGGAGCCCGGTATGCTGGGCTGTGCTGCTGGGGAGCCGTGTGGAAAGGATCTTGCTGGGGAGTGGTTTGAAAAGGATCTGCTGGACAGCCAGGCGGGCTGTGGTGCTGGGGGGCCCGGTGTGCCGTGATCGGGAGCCCGGTGAGTTGGGCTGGGGAGCCCGGTGTGCTGGGCTGTGGTGCTGCGGAGCCTTGTGGACAGGCTCTGCTGGGGAGCTGTGTGAACCGGCTCTGATGGAGAACCAGGCGGGCTGTGGTGGTGGGGCCCCCGGTGTGCTGTGATGGGGAGCCCGGTGAGCTGGGCTGGGGAGCCCGGTGTGCAGGGCTGTGGTGCTGGAGAGCCGTGTGGACAGGCTCTGCTGAGGAGCGGTGTGGACAGGCTCTGATGTCGAGCCAGGCGGGCAGTGGTGCGGGGGGACCCTTGTTCTGTCTTGAGGAGCCCGTTGAGCTGGGCTGGGGAGCCCGGTGTGCTGGGCTGTGGTGCTGGGGAGCCGTGTAGACAGGCTCTGCCGGGGACTGGTTTCAACAGGCTCTGCTGGAGAGCCAGGCGGGCTGTGGTGCTGGGGAGCCGTGTGGACAGGCTCTGCTGGGGAGTGGTTTGAACAGGATCTGCTGGAGAGCCAGGCAGGCTGTGGTGCTGTGGGGCCCCGTGTGCTGTGCTGGGGAGCCCTGTGAGCTGGGCTGGGGAGCCCGGTTTCCTGGGCTGTGCTGCTGGGGAGCCGTGTGGACAGGCTCTTATTGAGAGCCAGGCGGGCTGTGGTGCTGGGGAGCCCGTTGAGCTTGGCTGGGGAGCCCGGTGTGCTGGGCTGTGGTGCTGGGGAGCTGTGTGGACAGGCTCTGCTGGGGAGCGGTGTGAACAGGCTCTGCTGGGGAGCGGTGTGAACAGGCACTGATGGAGAGCCATGCCGGATGTGGTGCTGTGGGCCCCCGTGTGCTGTGCTGGGGAGCCCGGTGAGCTGGCCCGAGGAGCCCGGTGTGCTGGGCTGTGGTGCTGGGTAGCCGTGTGGACAGGCTCTGCTGGGGACTGGTTTGAACAGTCTCTGCTGGAGAGCCAGGCGGGCTGTGGTGCTGGGGAGCCGTGTGGACAGGCTGTGCTGGGGAGTGGTTTCAACAGGCTCTGATGCAGAGCCAGGCAGGCTGTATTGCTGGGGGGCCCCGTGTGCTGTGCTGGGGAGGCCGGTGTGCTGGGCTGTGGTGCTGGTGAGCCGTGTGGACAGGCTGTCCTGGCGAGCTGTGTGAACAGGCTCTGATGGAGAGCCAGGCGGGCTGTGTTGCTGGGGGGCATCGTTTTCTGTGGTGGGGAGCCCGGTGAGCTGGGCTGCGGAGCCCGGTGTGCTGGGCTGTGCTGCTGGGGAGGCGTGTGGACCGGCTCTGCTGGGGAGCGGTGTGAAAGGGATCTGATGGAGAGCCAGGTGGGCTGTGGTGCTGGGGGGCCCCCGTTTGCTGTGCTGGGGACCCCGGTGAGCTTCGCGGACGAGCCCGGTTTGCTGGGCTGTGCTGCTTGGGAGCCGTGTGGACAGGCTCTGCATGGGAGTGGTTTGAACAGGCTCTGATGGAGAGCCAGGCGGGCTGTTGTGCTTGGGGGCCCCCTTTTCTGTGCTGGGGAGCCGGGTGAGCTGGGCTGGGGAGCCCGGTGTACTGGGCTGTGGTGCTGGGGAGCCGTGTAGGCAGGCTCTGCTGGGGAGCGGTGTGAACAGGCTCTGCTGGACAGCCAGGCGGGCTGTTGTGCTGGGGGGCCCCGTGTGCCGTGCTGGGGAGCCCGGTGAGGTGGGCTGGGGAGGCCGGTGTGCTGGGCTGTGGTGCTGGGGAGCCGTGTAGACAGGCTCTTCTGCGGAGCGCTGTGAACAGGCTCTGATGGAGAGCCAGGCGGGCTGTGGTGCTGTTGGCCCACGTGTGCTGTGCTGGGGAGCCCGTTGAGCTTGGCTGGGGATCCCGGTGTGTTGGGCTGGGGAGCCCGGTGTGCTGGGCTGGGGAGCCCGGTGTGCAGGGCTGTGGTGCTGGGGAGCTGTGTAGACAGGTTCTGCTGGGGAGCCATTCGGGCTGTGGTGCTGGGGGGCCCCGTGTGCTGTGCTGGGGAGCCCGGTGAGCTGGGCTGGGGAGCCCGGTGTCCTGGGCTGTGCTGCTGGGGAGCCCTGTGGAAAGGCTCTGCTGGGGAGTGGCTTGAAAAGGCTCTGCTGGAGAGCCATGCGCGCTGTGGTGCTGGGGGCCCCCGTATGCTGGGCTGGGGAGCCCGGTGTGCTGGGCTGTGCTGCTGGGGAGCCGTGTGGACAGGCTGTGCTTGGGAGTGGTTTGAACAGGTTCTGCTGTAGAAACAGGCGGGCTGTGGTTCTGGGGGCCCCCGTGTGCTGTGCTGGGGAGACCAGTGAGCTGGGCTGGGGAGCCCGGTGTGCTGGGGTGTTCTGCTGGAGCAGCACTAGAGGCTCTGATTGACATGACTAGAGTGGCTGCCTGCCACAGAGAGAGAGCTAGGCTAGGGGTGCCCATGGTGCGCAGGCAGCTATCTGGCCCAGAAGCCAGTGTAGACCAGGCCTCTGCTGAGCAGTTGGAACTACAGAGGCACTCTGCCAGAGAGACAGAGTGTGTGCAGTGTTGCAGGTGGCCACCACGTGATGCTGTTAGAGACCAGGTGCAAATGGCAGTGGCAGCCGAGTGTGCAGACTATGTCCGGCTGGTGAGGCTGGCCAGATAGGCTTCTGATGGGAAACTAGAAGCGGTATGGTGGCCGATGGCCAGTGGCTGGCCGGGAGGCTGGTAAGAGACTGCTCTGGAGTGATCAGTGCTGTGGCGCCTGGTGCTGGGGAGCCGTTTAGACAGGCTCTGCTGGGGAGCGTTGTAAACAGGCTATGCTGGAGAGCCAGGCTGGCTGTGGTGCTGTGGGCCCCCGTGTGCTGTGCTTTGGAGCCCGGTGTGCTGTGCTGTGGTGCTGGGGAGCTTTGTAGAAAGGCTTTGCTGGGGAGTGGTGTGAACAGGCTCTGTTGGAGAGCCAGGCGGGCTGTGGTGTTGGGGGCCCCCGTGTGCTGTGCTGGGGGGCACGGTGAGGTGGGCTGGGGAGCCCGGTGTACTGGACTGTGGTGCTGGCCAACCGTGTAGACAGGCTCTGCTGGGGTGCCCCGTGTGCTGTGATTGGGAGCCCGGTGAGCTGGGCTTGGGAGCCCGGTGTTCTGGGCTGTGCTGCTGGGGAGGCGTGTGGACAGGCTGTGCTGGGGAGTGATTTCAAAAGGCTCTGCAGGAGAGCAACGCGGGCTGTGGTGCTGGGGGTCCCCGTGTTCCATGCTGGGGAGCCGGTTGAGCCTGGCTGGGGAGCCCGGTGTGCTGGGCAGTGGTGCTGGGGAGGCGTGTGGACAGGCTGTGCTGTGGAGTGGTGTGTAAAGGTTCTGCTGGACAGCCAGGCAGGCTGTGGTACTGGGGGCCCCCGTGTGCTGTGCTGGGGAGCCCGTTGAGCTTGGCTGGGGAGCCTGGTGTGCTGGGCTGTGGTGCTGGGGAGCTGTTTGAACAGGCTCTGATTTAGAGCCAGGCGGGCTGTGGTGCTGGGGGGCCGTGTGGACAGGATCTGATGGGGAGCGGTTTGAACAGGCTCTGATGGAGAGCCGGGCGGGCTGTGCTGCGGTGTGCTGGGCTGTGCTGCTGGGGAGCCGTGTAGACAGGCTCTGCTGGGGAGCCATTCGGGCTGTGATGCTGGGGGCCCCCGTGTGCTGTGCTGGGGATCCCGGTGTGCTCGGCTGTGGTGCTGGCCAACCGTGTGGACAGGCTCTGCTGGCGAGTGGTTTGAACAGGCTCTGCTGGGGAGCGGAGTGAACAGGCTCTGATGGAGAGCCAGGCGGGCTGTTGTGCTGGGAAGCCCCGTGTGCTGTGCTGGGGGGCCCCGTGTGCTGTGCTGGGGAGCCCGGTGTGGTGGGCTGTGGTGCTGCGGTGCCGTGTGTACAGGCTCTGCTGGGGAGTGGTTTGAACAGGCTCTGCTGGGGAGCGGAGTGAACAGGCTCTGATGGAGAGCCAGGGGGGCTGTGGTGCTGGGGGGCCCCGTGTGCTGTGCTGTGGATCTCGTAGAGCTGGGATGGGGAGCCCGGTGTGCTGGGCTGTGGTGCTGGGGAGCCGTGTGGACAGGCTCTGCTGGGGAGAGGTTTGAACAGGCTCTGCTCGAGAGCCAGGCGGGCTGTGGTGCTGGGGGGCCCCGTGTGCAGTGCTGGGGAGCCCGGTGAGCTGGGCTGGGGATCCCGGTTTGCTGGGCTGTGATGATGGGGAGCCGTGTAGACAGGCTGTGCTGGGGAGCGGTGTGAACACGCTATGATGGAGAGCCAGGCGGGCTGTGATGGTGTGGACCACCGTGTGCTTTACTGGGGGGCCCCGTGAGCTGTGCTGGTGAGCCCTGTGTGCTGGGCTGTGGTACTGGCGAGCCGTGTGGACAGGCCCTGCTGAGGAGCGGTGTGAACAGGCTCTGATGGAGAGTCTGGCGGGCTGTGGTGCTGGGGGCATCAATGTGCTATTCTGGGGAGCCCGGTGAGCTTGGCTGGGGAGCCCGGTGTGGTGGGCCGTGCTCCTGGGGAGCCGTGTGGAAAGACTCTGCTGCGGAGCGCTGTGACCAGGCTCTGATGGAGAGCCAGGGGGGCTGTGGTGCTGGGGGGCCCCGTGTGCTTTGCTGGGTAGCCCGGTGAGCTGGACTGGGGAGCCCGGTGTGCTGGGCTGTGCTGCTGGGGAGGCGTGTGGACAGGCTGTGCTTGGGATTGGTTTGAACAGGCTGTGCTGGAGAGCCAGGCGGGCTGTGGTGCTGGGGGCCCTCCGTGTGCTGTGCTGGGGGCCCCCGTGTTCTGTGCTGGGGAGCCCGGTGTCCTGGGCTGTGCTGCTGGGGAGCCGTGTGGACAGGCTCTGCTGGGGAGTGTTTTGAACAGGCTCTGCTGGAGAGCAAGGCGGGCTGTGTTGCTGGGGTCCCCCGTGTGCTGTGCTGGGGAGCCCCGTGTACTGTGCTGGGGAGCCCGGTGTGCTGGGCTGTGGTGCTGGGGGGCCCCGTGTGCTGTGCTGCGGAGCCCGGTGAGATCGGCTATGGAGCCCGGTGTGCTGGGCTGGGGAGCCCCGTGTGCTGTGCTGGGAAGCCCCGTGTGCTGTGCTGGGGGGCCCCGTGTGCTGTGCTGGGGAGCCCGGTGTGGTGGGCTGTGGTGCTGCGGTGCCGTGTGTACAGGCTCTGCTGGGGAGTGGATTGAACAGGCTCTGCTGGGGAGCGGAGTGAACAGGCTCTGATGGAGAGCCAGGGGTGCTGTGGTGCTGGGGGGCCCCGTGTGCTGTGCTGTGGATCTCGTAGAGCTGGGATGGGGAGCCCGGTGTGCTGGGCTGTGGTGCTGGGGAGCCGTGTGGACAGGCTCTGTTGGGGAGTGGTTTGAACAGGCTCTGCTGGAGAGCCAGGCGGGCTGTGGTGCTGGGGGGCCCCGTGTGCAGTGCTGGGGAGCCCGGTGAGCTGGGCTGGGGAGCCCGGTGTGCTGGGCTGTGATTATGGGGAGCCGTGTAGACAGGCTGTGCTGGGGAGCGGTGTGAACACGCTCTGATGGAGAGCCAGGCGGGCTGTGATGGTGTGGACCACCGTGTGCTGTACTGGGGGGCCCCGTGAGCTGTGCTGGGGAGACCAGTGTGCTGTGCTGGGGAGCCCGGTGTGCTGGGCTGTGGTGCTGGGGGGCCCCGTGTGCTGTGCTGCGGAGCCCGGTGAGATCGGCTATGGAGCCCGGTGTGCTGGGCTGTGCTGCTGGGGAGCCGTGTAGACAGGCTCTGCTGGGGAGTGGTTTCAACAGACTCTGCTGGAGAGCCAGGCGGGCTGTGGTGCTGGGGGGCCCCGTGTGCCTTGCTGGGGAGCCCGGTGAGATCTGCTGGGGAGCCCGGTGTGCTGGGCTGTGCTGCTGGTTAGCCGTGTGGACAGGCTCTCTAGGGGACTGTTTTTAACAGGCTCTGCTGGGGAGCGGAGTGAACAGGCTCAGATGGAGAGCCAGGCGGGCTGTGGTGCTGGGGGGCCCGGTGTGCTGTTCTGGGGAGCCCGGTGAGCTGGGCTGGGGATCCTGGTGTGCTGGGCTGTGGTGCTGGGGAGCCGTGTAGACAGGCTGTGCTTGGGAGCGGTGTGAACAGTCTCTGCTGGGGAGCGGAGTGAACAGTCTCTGATGGAGAGCCAGGCGGGCTGTGGTGCTGGGGGGCCCGGTGTTCAGTTCTGGGGAGCCCGGTGTGTTGGGTTGTGGTGCTGGGGAGTCGTGTGGACAGGCTCTGCTGGGGAGCGGTGTGAACAGGCTCTGCTGGGAAGAGGGTTGAACAAGCCCTGATGGAGAGCAAGGCGGGCTGTGGTGCTGGGGGGCCCCGTGTGCTGTGCTTGGGAGCCCGGTGTGCTGGGCTGTGGTGCTGGGGAGCAGTGCAGACAGGCTCTGCTGCGGAGAGCTGTGACCAGGCTCTGATGGAGAGCCAGGCGGGCTGTGGTGCTGGGGGGCCCCGTGTGCTGTCCTGGGGAGCCCGGTGAGGTGGGCTGGGGAGCCCGGTGTGCTGGGCTGTGGTGATGGGGAGCCGTGTAGACAGGCTCTGCTGGGGAGCGGTGTGAACAGGCTCTGATGGAGAGCCAGGCGGGTTGTGATGGTGTGGGCACCCGTGTGCTGTGCTGGGGAGCCCGGTGAGCTGGGCTGTGGAGCCCGGTGTGCTGGGCTGTGGTGCTGGGGAGCCGTGTGGACAGGCTCTCTTGGGGACTGGTTTGAACAGGCTCTGCTGTGGAGCGGAGTGAACAGGCTCAGATGGAGAGCCAGGCGGGCTGTGGTGCTGAAGTTCCCCCGTGTGCTGCGCTCGGGAGCCCAGTGTACTGGGCTTGGGAGCCCCGTGTGCTGGGCTGTGGTGCTGGGGAGCCCGGTGTTCTGGGCTGTGGTGCTGGGGAGCCGTGTAGACAGGCAATGCTGGGGAGCCATTCGGGCTGCGGTGCAGGGGGGCCCCGTTTGCTGTGCTGGGGTGCCCGGTGTGCTGGGCTTGGGAGCCCAGTGTGCTGGGCTGTGGTGCTGGGAAGAGGTCTGGACAGGCTCTGCTGGGGAGAGGGTTGAACAGGCTCTGATGGAGAGTCAGGCGGGCTGTGGTGCTGGGGGGCCCCGTGTGCTGTGCTGCGGAGCCCGTTGAGCTGGGCTGGGGAGCCCGGTATGCTGGGCTGTTTTGCTGGGGAGCCGTGTACACAGGCTCTGCTGGGGAGCCATTCGGTCTGTGGTGCTGGGGGGCCCCGTGTGCTGTGCTGGGGAGCCCGGTGTGCTGGGCTGGGGAGCCCGGTGTGCTGGGCTGTGCTGCTGGGTTGCCGTGTGGACAGGCTCTGCTGGAGAGCAAGGCGGGCTGTGGTGCTGTGGGGTCCCGTGTGCTGTGCTGGGGAGCCCAGTGTGCTGGGCTGGGGAGCCCCGTGTGCTGGGCTGTGGTGCTGGGGAGCCCGGTGTTCTAGTCTGTGGTGCTGGGGAGCCGTGTAGACAGGCTCTGCGGCGGAGCCATTCGGGCTGCGGTGCAGGGGGGCCCCGTGTGCTGTGCTGGGGTGCCCGGTGTGCTGGGCTGGGGAGCCCGGTGTGTTGGGCTGTGCTGCTGGGTTGCCGTGTGGACAGGCTCTGCTTGGGAGTGGTTTGAACAGGCTCTGATGGAGAGCCAGGCGGGCTGTGGTGTTGGGGGGCCCCGTGTGCTGTGATGGGGAGCTCGGTGTGCTGGGCTGGGGAGCCCCTTGTGCTGGGCTGTGGTGATGGGGAGCCCGGTGTGCTGGGCTGTGGTGATGGGGAGCCGTGTAGACAGGCTCTGCTGCGGAGCGGTGTGAACAGGCTCTGATGGAGAGCAAGGCGGGCTGTGGTGCTGTGGGGCCCCGTGTGCTGTGCTGGGGAGCCCGGTGTGCTGGGCTGTGGTGCTGGGGAGCCGTGTGGACAGGCTGTGCTGGGGAGTGGTTTGAAAAGGGTCTGCTGGAGAGCCAGGCGGGCTGTGGTGCTGGGGGCCCCCATGTGCTGTGCTGGGGAGCCCGGTGAGCTGGGCTGAGGAGCCCGGTGTGCTGGGCTGTGGTGCTGGGGAGCCGTGTGGACAGGCTCTGCTGAGGAGCGGTGTGAAAAGGCTCTGATGGAGAGCCAGGCGGGCTGTGGTGCTGGGGGGCCCCTTGTTCTGTGCTGGGGAGCCCCTTGTGCTGGGCTGGCGAGCCCGGTGTGCTGGGCTGTGGTGCTGGGGAGCCGTGTACACAGGCTCTGATTGAGAGCCAGGCGGGCTGTGGTGCTGGGGAGCCCGTTGAGCTTGGCTGGGGAGCCCGGTGTGCTGGGCCGTGGTGCTGGGGAGCTGTGTGGACAGGCTCTGCTGGGGAGTGGTTTGAACAGGCTCTGATGGAGAGCCAGGCGGGCTGTGTTGCTGGGGGCCCCCATGTGCTGTGCTAGGGGGCCCGTTGAGTTGGGCTGGGGAGCCCAGTGTCCTGGGTTGTGGTGCTGGGGAGCCGTGTAGACAGGCTCTTCTGGGGAGCGGTGTGAACAGGCTCTGCTGGGGAGCGGTGTGAACAGGCACTGATGGAGAGCCATGCCGGATGTGGTGCTGTGGGCCCCCGTGTGCTGTGCTGGGGAGCCCGGTGAGCTGGCCCGAGGAGCCCGGTGTGCTGGGCTGTGGTGCTGGGTAGCCGTGTGGACAGGCTCTGCTGGGGACTGGTTTGAACAGTCTCTGCTGGAGAGCCAGGCGGGCTGTGGTGCTGGGGAGCCGTGTGGACAGGCTGTGCTGGGGAGTGGTTTCAACAGGCTCTGATGCAGAGCCAGGCAGGCTGTATTGCTGGGGGGCCCCGTGTGCTGTGCTGGGGAGGCCGGTGTGCTGGGCTGTGGTGCTGGTGAGCCGTGTGGACAGGCTGTCCTGGCGAGCTGTGTGAACAGGCTCTGATGGAGAGCCAGGCGGGCTGTGTTGCTGGGGGGCATCGTTTTCTGTGGTGGGGAGCCCGGTGAGCTGGGCTGCGGAGCCCGGTGTGCTGGGCTGTGCTGCTGGGGAGGCGTGTGGACCGGCTCTGCTGGGGAGCGGTGTGAAAGGGATCTGATGGAGAGCCAGGTGGGCTGTGGTGCTGGGGGGCCCCCGTTTGCTGTGCTGGGGACCCCGGTGAGCTTCGCGGACGAGCCCGGTTTGCTGGGCTGTGCTGCTTGGGAGCCGTGTGGACAGGCTCTGCATGGGAGTGGTTTGAACAGGCTCTGATGGAGAGCCAGGCGGGCTGTTGTGCTTGGGGGCCCCCTTTTCTGTGCTGGGGAGCCGGGTGAGCTGGGCTGGGGAGCCCGGTTTGCTGGGCTGTGGTGCTGGGGAGCCGTGTAGGCAGGCTCTGCTGGGGAGCGTTGTGAACAGGCTCTGCTGGACAGCCAGGCGGGCTGTTGTGCTGGGGGGCCCCGTGTGCCGTGCTGGGGAGCCCGGTGTGCTGGGCTGGGGAGCCCGGTGTGCTGGGCTGTGGTGCTGGGGAGCCGTGTAGACAGGCTCTGCTGGGGAGCCATTCGGGCTGTGGTGCTGGGGGGCCCCGTGTGCTGTGCTGGGGAGCCCGGTGAGCTGGGCTGGGAAGCCCGGTGTCCTGGGCTGTGCTGCTGGGGAGCCCTGTGGAAAGGCTCTGCTGGGGAGTGGCTTGAAAAGGCTCTGCTGGAGAGCCAGGCGCGCTGTGGTGCTGGGGCCCCCCGTATGCTGGGCTGGGGAGCCCGGTGTGCTGGGCTGTGCTGCTGGGGAGCCGTGTGGACAGGCTGTGCTTGGGAGTGGTTTGAACAGGTTCTGTTGGAGAAACAGGCGGGCTGTGGTTCTGGGGGCCCCCGTGTGCTGTGCTGGGGAGACCAGTGAGCTGGGCTGGGGAGCCCGGTGTGCTGGGCTGTGCTGCTGGGGAGCCGCGTGGACAGGCTCTGCTGGGGAGCGGTGTGAACAGGCTCTGCTGGAGAGCCAGGCGGGCTGTGCTGCGGTGTGCTGGGCTGTGCTGCTGGAAAGCCGTGTAGACAGGCTCTGCTGGGGAGCGGTTTGAACAGGCTCTGCTGGAGAGCAAGGCGCGCTGTGTTGCTGGTGGCCACCGTGTGATGTGCTGGGGAGACCGGTGTGCTGGGCTGTGCTGCTGGGGAGCCGTGTAGACATGTTCGGCTGGGGAGCGGTGTGAACAGGCTCTGATGGAGAGCCAGGCCGGCTGTGGTGCTGGTGGCCCCCGTGTGCTGTGCTGGGGAGCCCGGTGAGCTTGGCTGGGGAGCCCGGTGTGCTGGGCTGTGGTGCTGGGGAGCCGTGTAGACAGGCTCTGCTGGGGAGCGTTGTAAACAGGCTATGCTGGAGAGCCAGGCGGGTTGTGGTGCTGAGGGCCCCCGTGTGCTGTGCTTTGGAGCCCGGTGTACTGGGCTGTGGTGCTGGGGAGCTGTGTAAACAGGCTCTTCTGGGGGGCGGTGTGGACAGGCTCTGCTGGAAAGCCAGGCGGGCTGTGCTGCGGTGTGCTAGGCTGTGCTGCTGCGGAGCCGTGTAGACAGGCTCTGCTCTGGAGCCGTTCGGGCTGTGGTGCTGGGGGGCCCCGTGTGCTGTGCTGGGGAGCCCGGTGTGCTGGGCTGAGCTGCTGGGGTGCCGTGTGTAGAGGGTCTGCTGGGAAGCGGTGTGAAAAGGCTCTGATGGAGAGCCAGGCGGGCTGTGGTGCTGGGGGGCCCCAGTGTGCTGTGCTCGGTAGCCCGGTTAGCTGGGCTGCGGTGCCCGGTGTGCTGGGCTCAGCTGCTGGGGTGCCGTGTGGACAGGGTCTGCTGGGAAGCGGTGTTAACAGGCTCTGATGGAGAGCCGGGCGGGCTGTGGTGCTGGGGGCCCCCCGTGTGCTGTGCTCGGTAGCCCAGTGAGCTGGGATGGGGAGCCCGGAATGCTGGGCTGAGCTGCTGGGGTGCCGTGTGGACAGGGTCTGCTGGGAAGCGGTGTGAAAAGGCTCTGATGGAGAGCCAGGCGGGCTGTGGTGCTGGGTGGCCCCGTGTGCTGTGCTCAGAAGCACGGTGAGCTGGGCTGCGGAGCCCGGTGTGCTGGGCTGAGCTGCTGGGGTGCCGTGTGGACAGCGTCTGCTGGGGAGCCGTGTGAACAGGCTCTGATGGAGAGCCAGGCGGGCTGTGCTGCGGTGTGCGGGGCTGCTGGGGAGCCGTGTAGACAGGCACTTCTGGGGAGCTTTGTGAACAGGCTCGGATGGAGAGCCAGGCGGGGTGTGGTGCTGGGGGCCCCCGTGTGCTGTACTGGGGAGCCCGGTGAGCTGGGCTGGGGAGCCCGGTGTGCTGGGCTGTGCATCTGGGGAGCCGTGTGGAAAGTCTCTGATGGGGAGCTGTTTCAAAAGACTCTGCTGGAGAGCAAGGCGCGCTGTGTTGCTGGGGGCCCCCGTGTGCTGTGCTGGGGTGCCCGGTGAGCTGGGCTGGGGAGACCGGTGTGCTGGGCTGTGCTGCTGGGGAGCCATGTGGACAGGCTCTGCTGGGGAGTGGTTTGAACAGGCTCTGATTGACAGCCAGGCGGGCTGTGTTGCTGGGGGCCCCCATGTGCTGTGCTGGGGATCCCGGTGTGCTGGGCTGTGGTGCTGGGGAGCCGTGTGGACAGGCTCTGCTGAGGAGAGTTTATTTCAGGCTCTGATGGAGAGCCAGGCGGGCTGTTGTGCTGGGAGGCCCCGTGTGCTGTGCTGGTGGGGCCCGTGTGCTGTGCTGGGGGGCCCCGTGTGCTGGGCTGTGGTGCTGGGGAGCCCGGTTTGCTGGGCTGTGCTGCTGGGGAGCCGTGTAGACAGGCTCTGCTGGGGAGCGGAGTGAACAGGCTCTGCTGGGGAGCAGTGTGAAAAGGCACTGATGGAGAGCCAGGCGGGTTGTGGTGGTGGGGGGCCCCATGTGCCGTGCTCGGGAGCCCGGTGAACTGGGCTGGGGTGCCTGGTGTGCTGGGCTGTGCTGCTGGGGAGCCGTGTAGACAGGCTCTGCCGGGGAGCGGTCTGAACAGGCTCTGATGGAGAGCCAGGCGGGCTGTGGCTCTGGGGGGCCCGTGTTCGGTGCTTGGGATCCCGTTGAGCTCGGCTGGGGAGCCCGGTGTGCTGGGCTGTTGTGCTGGCGAGCGGTGTGGACAGGCTCTGCTGGGGAGTGGTTTGAAAAGTCTCTTCTGGAGAGCCAGGCAGGCTGTGATGCTGGGGGGCCCTCGTGTGCTGTGCTGAGGAGCCCGGTGAGCTGGGCTGGGGAGCTCGGTGAGCTGGGCTTTTGTGCTGGGGAGCCGTGTAGACAGGCTCTGCTGCGGAGGGGTGTGAACAGGCCCTGATGGAGAGCCAGGCGGGCTGTGGTGCTGGGGGCCCCCGTGAGCTGTGCTCAGTAGCCCGGTAAGCTGGGCTGGGGATCCCTGGGTGCTGGGCTGTGGTGATGGGGAGCAGTGTAGACAGGCTGTGCTGTTGAGCGGTGTGAACAGGCTCTGATGGAGAGCCAGCCGGGCTGTGGTGCTTGGGGCCCCCGTGTGCTGTGTTGGGGAGCCCGGTGAGCTGGGCTGTGCTGCTGGGGAGCCGCGTAGACAGGCTCTGCTGGGGAGAGGGTTGAACAGGCTCTGCTGGAGAGTAAGGCACGCTGTGTTGCTGGGGGCCCCCGTATGCTGTGCTGGGGAGCCCGGTGAGCTGGGCTGGGGAGCCCGGTGTGCTGGGCTGTGGGGCTGGGGAGCCGTGTGGACAGGCTCTGCTGGGGAGCGGTGTGAACAGGCTCTGATGGAAAGCCAGGCGGGCTGTGGTGTTGGGGGCCCCCGTGTGCTTTGCTGGGGAGCCCGGTGAGCTGGGCTGTGCTGCTGGGGAGCCGTGTAGACATGTTCGGCTGGGGAGCGGTGTGAACAGGCTCTGATTGAGAGCCAGGCGGGCTGTGGTGCTGGGGGCCCCCGTGTGCTGTGCTGGGGAGCCCGGTGAGCTTGGCTGGGGAGCCCGGTGTG
The DNA here is from genome assembly GCA_024666655.1 of Dascyllus trimaculatus. Classification (NCBI taxonomy): domain Eukaryota; kingdom Metazoa; phylum Chordata; class Actinopteri; family Pomacentridae; genus Dascyllus; species Dascyllus trimaculatus. Next base: position 20,922 of record JAMOIN010001541.1, read on the forward strand.
CTGGGCTGTGGTGCTGGGGCGCCGTGTAGACAGGCTCTGCTGGGGAGCGTTGTAAACAGGCTCTGCTGGAGAGCCAGGCGGGCTGTGGTGCTGTGGGCCCCCGTGTGCTGTGCTGGGGAGCCCGGTGTGCTGGGCTGTGGTGCTGGGGAGCCGTGTGGACAGGCTCTGCTGGGGGGTGGTGTGGACAGGCTCTGCTGGATAGCCAGGCGGGCTGTGCTGCGGTGTGCTAGGCTGTGCTGCTGCGGAGCCGTGTAGACAGGCTCTGCTGGGGAGCGGTGTGAACAGGCTCTGCTGGAGAGCAAGGCGCGCTGTGTTGCTGGGGGCCCCCGTGTAGAGGGGAGTCCGGTGAGGTGGGCTTCGGAGCCCGGTGTGCTGGGCTGTGGTGCTGGGTTGCCGTGTGGACAGGCTCTGCTTGGGAGTGGTTTCAACAGGCTCTGATGGAGAGCCAGGCGGGCTGTGTTGCTGGGGGCCCCCGTGTGCAGGGGAGCCCGGTGAGCTGGGCTTCGGAGCACGGTGTGCTGGGCTGTGGTGCTGGGTTGCCGTGTGTACAGGCTCTGCTGGCGAGTGGTTTGAACAGGCTCTGCTGGGGAGCGGAGTGAACAGGCTCTGATGGAGAGGCAGGCGGGATGTGGTGCTGGGGGGCCCCGTGTGCTGTGCTGGGGATCTCGTTGAGCTTGGTTGGGGAGCCCGGTGTGCTGGGCTGTGGTGCTGTGGAGCCGTGTGGACAGGCTCTGCTGGGGAGTGGTTTGAAAAGGCTCTGCTCGAGAGCCAGGCGGGTTGTGGTGGTGGGGGGCCCCATGTGCCGTGCTCGGGAGCCCGGTGAACTGGCCTGGGGTGCCTGGTGTGCTGGGCTGTGCTGCTGGGGAGCCGTGTAGACAGGCTCTGCCGGGGAGCGGTCTGAACAGGCTCTGATGGAGAGCCAGGCGGGCTGTCGTGCTGGGGGGCCCCGTGTGCTGTTCTGGGCAGCCCTGTGAGCTTGGCTGGGGAGCCAGGTGTGTTGGGCTGGGGAGCCCGGTGTGCTGGGCTGGGGAGCCCGGTGTGCAGGGCTGTGGTGCTGGGGAGCTGTGCAGACAGGCTCTGCTGGGGAGCCATTCGGGCTGTGGTGCTGGGGGGCCCCGTGTGCTGTGCTGGGGAGCCCGGTGAGCTGGGCTGGGAAGCCCGGTGTTCTGGGCTGTGCTGCTGGGGAGCCCTGTGGAAAGGCTCTGCTGGGGAGTGGCTTGAAAAGGCTCTGCTGGAGAGCCAGGCGCGCTGTGGTGCTGGGGGCCCCTGTATGCTGGGCTGGGGAGCCCGGTGTGCTGGGCTGTGCTGCTGGGGAGCCGTGTGGACAGGCTGTGCTTGGGAGTGGCTTGAACAGGTTCTGCTGGAGAAACAGGCGGGCTGTGGTCCTGGGGGCCCCCGTGTGCTGTGCTGGGGAGACCAGTGAGCTGGGCTGGGGAGCCCGGTGTGCTGGGTTGTGCTGCTGGGGAGCCGCGTGGACAGGCTCTGCTGGGGAGCGGTGTGAACAGGCTCTGCTGGAGAGCCAGGCGGGCTGTGCTGCGGTGTGCTGGGCTGTGCTGCTGGAAAGCCGTGTAGACAGGCTCTGCTGCGGAGCGGTGTGAACAGGATCTGCTGGTGAGCGGAGTGAACAGGCTCTGATGGAGAGTCAGGCGGGCTGTGGTGTTTGGGGGTCCCGTGTGCTGTGCTGGGTAGCCCGTTGAGGAAGGCTGGGGAGCCCAGTGTTCTGGGCTGTCGTGCTGGGGAGTTATGTGGACAGGCTCTGCTGGGGAGCGGTGTGAAATGGCTCTGATGGAGAGCCAGGCGGGCGGTTGTGCTGGGGGCCCCCGTGTGCTGTGCTCGGGAGCCCGTAGAGCTTGGCTGGGGAGCCCGGTGTGCTGGGATTTGGTGCTGGCGAACCGTGTAGAATGACTCTGCTGCGGAGCGGTGTGAACAGGCTCTGATGGAGAGCCAGGCGGGTTGTGGTGCTGGGGGCCCCCGTGTGGTTTGCTGGGGCGCCCGGTGAGCTGGGCTGGGGAGCCCGGTGTGCTGGGCTATGGTGCAGGCAAACCGTGTAGACAGGCTCTTCTGGGGGGCCCCGTGTGCTGTGCTGGGGAGCCCGGTGAGCTTGGCCGGGGAGTCCGGATTGCTGGGCTGTGGTGCTGGGGAAACGTGTGGACAGGCTCTGCTGGGGAGTGGTTTGAACAGGATCTGCTGAAGAGCCGGGCGGGCTGTGGTTGTGGCGGGCCCCGTGTGCTGTGCTGGGGAGCCCGTTGAGCTGGGCTGGGGAG
>JAMOIN010001355.1:0-23156 GCA_024666655.1 Dascyllus trimaculatus
TTTACCACAGAAAGTGAGTCCAGTCGAGACAAATCAGTTCAGGCTGATCAACAGGCTCAGAATAGAAGGAGGTTTGTTTAGAGACTATCTCTGCAGACCAGCAGGTCCCGTCCAAACACTCTGTCTGGCCTCCTGTTTACTCTCCGCTGGCGTCGCACCAACATTGTGCCGGTCGCCGTGTCGATCAGTGCCGACGTCTGATTGGTGCAGAGGAGACGGCGGCTCGGAGCCTCAGGAAGTCCATTGTGACCCGTGAAGGCTGCAGAGTCCGAGGCCGGACCGAACCCACGGCACCATAAATAAACTAATCTACCAGGCAGAATGTGACACGGTCATCCAACCCAGTCTGCAGGCTTTCATTTTCAGTCGCTGGTTTTAGTCATTTTCACTCACTGTTTATAGTCGCTCTTTTTTTAGTAGTTTGCAGTTGAAATGCTGAGTCAGTTTTAATCTTTTTTTGTTTTTTTCAGTCACTGTTTTTCGTCATTTTCAGTCACTGTTTTCAGCCGTTTTTAGTCCCTGTATTTGGTTGTTTTCAGTTGCTCTTTTTAGTAGTTTGCAGTTGCTGTTAAAGTTGGTCTTTTCAGTCATTTTCAGACACTTATTTTTTAGGCAACATGCTCAGTCAGTTTTAATCGCTGTTTTTTGTCGTTTTCAGTCACTGTTTTCAGTCATTTTCAATCCCTGTATTTGGTTGTTTTCAGTCGCGCTTTTTAGTAATTCACATTTGCTGTTTTAGTTGTTGTTTTCAGTCGTTTTCAGTCACTGTTTTCAATCATATTCACACACCCATTTTTAGGCAGCATGCTCAGTCAGTTTTAATTGCTGTTTTTGTCATTTTCAGTCACTGTTTTCAGCCGTTTTGAGTCCCTGTATTTGGTTGTTTTCAGTTGCTCTTTTTAGTAGCTTGCAGTTGCTGTTTAGGTTTCTCTTTTCAGTCATTTTCAGACACCAATTTTGTAGGCAAAGTGCTCATTCAGTTTTAATCGCTGTTTTTTTGGCGTTATCAATATTTTTTTTCGGCCATTTTCAATCCCTGTATTTGGTTGTTTTCAGTCGCGCTTTTTAGTAATTCACAGTTGCTGTTTTAGTTGTTATTTTCACTCACTGTTTTCAATCATATTCAGACACTTCCATTTTCAGACGACATGCTCAGTCAGTTTTAATCGCTGTTTTTGTCATTTTCAGACACAGTTTTCAGTCACTGTTTTCAGCCGTTTTTAGTCCCCGTCTTTGGTTGTTTTCAGTTGCTCTTTTTAGTAGCTTGCAGTTGTTGTTAAAGTTGGTCTTTTCAGTCATTTTCAGAGACTTATTATTTAGGCAACATGCTCAGTCAGTTTAATCGCTGTTTTTGTCGTTTTCAGTCACTGTTTTCAGTAATTTTCGATCCCTGTATTTGGTTGTTTTCAGATGCGCTTTTTAGTAATTCACAGTTACTGTTTTAGTTGCTGTTTTCAGTCATTTTCAGTCACTGTTTTCAATCATATTCAGACACTTCCATTTTTAGATGACATGCTCAGTTTTAGTCGCTGTTTTTTTTGTCATTTTCAGTCACTGTATTTGGTTGTTTTCAGTCGCTGGTTTCAGCCATGTTGGATTCTAAGGTTGTCATGGACTTTGAATGCGTCATTAGTGTTTAATTTGACGAGTCTGTTTTACTTTGCACGTTTTCATTTTGAGTAGCTGTTTTCAGTCACTGTTTTCAGTCGCTGTTTTCAGTCATTACTTTCAGTCGTTTTCAGTCACTGTTTTCAGTTGCTGTTTTTAGTAATTTGCAGTTGCTGGTTGTAGGAGTATACAGGGAGTACGTTCAGGCATTTTCAGTCAATGTTTTCTGTCATTTTTAGCGACATGCTTGGTCAGTTTTAATCACTGTTTTTTTGTCATTTTCAGTCACTGTTGTAATACTTTGCTGTCGATAGTTTTAGTCATTTTCAGTCGCTTTTTTCAGCTGCTCTTTTTAGTAATTAGCAGTTGCTGGTTTTGGACCTTTACAGGGAGCACGTTCACCCATTTTTAATCACCGTTTTTGGTCGTTTTCAGTTGCTGGTTTCAGCCATGTTGGATTCTGAGGTTTTCATTTACGCCGAACGCTCCATTTATTTCATGTCTAACTTGCGGAGTGTGAAAATGTTCGTAAAAGTAGCTGGAAACTGGTGACTTTCTGCTTTTTATAACTGCTCCATCTTTTAAACTATTAATTTGCAGCATCCGCCACTTTGCCCCGAGCGTCTTTCCACCTGCCTCCGTCTCCACATGCTGAGCCAATCACAGCGGACCTCCAGCTGAATCCCAAACAGTTCGGACTCGTCTGTCAGGATATGTTTGGGCTTTTTTTGGGGGGGTATAATGGACGAGTATCTGCACTTGTCCCCGAGGCGCTTTTACATTTTGAGACTGAGCAGTGGATGCTGAATGAAACACTGTAAAGCCCTGCTGAGTCAGTCCCAAACCCTCGACCTCGTCCCCGAAGAGCTGATTAGTGTTCGAGGACCCGGGAAGGATGGCGATGTTTCCTAGAGGCCCGGAATAGAAACCTCGTCCTGCTGACTGAGTTTAAACCCGTTTTGACTGTTCTGTCCTCCCGCGACGCTCTGCTTCACAACACAAAGACACGACTGGACGACTTCTAGGACAAACAGAAAGCACCTCTGTCTGGGATAACAGAGGAAAATACCAACATTCTTTAGCTCTGCAGCGCCACAGGCCTTTACCCAGCTGGAAACACTATCCAAAAGTTCTAATAATCGAATGTTTAAAGACAAATAACGTTCCTGTGAGGTTAAGCTGAACCAAAACAGAACATTTTACCATTCAGAGACAATAGAAAGGTATTTTATCTGCAGCATTCTGAGGATGTTTGGGGAAAACTCATTGCACAACGTTCCTCTATAAGATTAAAATGTTCCCCATGACAGAGGAGGGATGTTCTCACTGCAACAAAAGGTTTTAAGAATGTTAGGACGTAACAGGCTGGGAATGTTTTCACGTCTTCGGGAAATCATACCTTTAAGAAGAACACTCTGGGAGCTATAAAAAAAGTTCTTGATATAACTCGGCAGAATGTTCCATAGAAAAGGTTCTTGAAGTTCCTGAATGTGAACTATGACAGAACCTTTTTACAATTCAGAGATGCAGTCATGTTGTTTTCCATGAAAAAGGTTCTCAAAGAAGCATTTTTTGAACAGTATCTAGGCCTTAGATGAAAGAACCTTCCTCATAAAATGTTCCTGTAACATGATTATGAAACATTTCGTCTGCAACGTTCTGAGGACATTTTGGGAAAATGTACTGTACAACGTTCCCACAGCGTTCCTAAATAACAGAGAACATTAACAACATTAACATTCAAGTACTCCCAGTGGTACGCGTACCACCATTTAAGAACCACTGCTTTAGAACATAGTTTGGAGTCTCTAACAAAGAATGTGTTTTTTTTAATACCAAATAAGTGAGACAACTGCTAAAAAAGAGAGAAACTAGCTTCAAACTATGCTAATAGCTAACTCGAAAAGCACTCAGAGAGTTCATACCTCCACCAAGCAGCTTCAGTCCACCCCCAACACAATCTCCCAATTCACATATTTTGTATGGAACGTTACAGATACAGATGTAATTACATACAGTTCAAATGTCCTACTGACAATGCGGCCTTCACCCCATCCGACCTAATGAACAGGCGTGGCCTCTAGCGCGGCAGCTCCTAACAGCCTCCCAGCTTCTTAGACAACCGGAGATAAGAATGCCAGCCCAACCGTGCGTATGTCGCTCAGGAAGGAAAGAGAACTCCGTCACTGTCGCTGTCTGTCGCGTGGAGACCCAAAATGTCATGTGGTCAGAGGGGGTTACCCCAAAAACAAGAGTGCCCTCTGGTGGCTTTTAGAGTAAACCGCATTTAATTGTCCACCTGGTTACACTTACATTTAAAAAAATCCTGGATCCAGACGGTGATCCGGATCAGTCCCAACATTTCATCATTTGTTCCTTGTCCCATTTCACACATTTCCTGAAAATTTCATCCAAATCCATCCATGAGTTTTTGAATTACTTTGCACACAAACAAACAAACCAACGCCGGCCATCACATGACTTCCTTGGCGGAGGTAACTAGCCTAGCTTAGTAGAGTGGCAGCAGCTAGCTACTGTCTGTGCAGCCTTTGACTGATTGATTTGTTGTCGATTTCTGACGTTTGAATGAATGAATGAATGAATGAATGAATGTTTATTTCGAACATGTATAAAATAAAATATGTTCTTTGTACATACAAAGGAAGGAAAAAAACAAAGAAAATAATAAAAAAACAAATGAAAAAAAAGAAAACATAACAAAACGTAGCACATGGTTCGAAAAAGGAGTAGGGAGAAGTAAACACTTTTTGAAGTCCTACCCCTTTGTTTTTTTTTTCTGTTTTTTTTTTTAACCATTTCTCGACTTTAATATAATATAATATAATATAATATACTGTACCATACCATAACATAACACAATATAATATAATATAATACAATATAATACAATTTAATATAACATAATATAACACAATATAATACAATACAACACAGTACAATACAGTATAAAACAATAATATAACACAATATAATATACTATGATATAATGCAACTACCTAATACAATATACTATAATATACTGCGCAGATATCCATAGAAATACATAATATATACACATGCATACAATATAACTATCCCCTTTAAATATTTACCCTATATTAAGTTAATTACAATATAACACCCAACACTATTTTATTTATATTTATATATCTGACCATCCTCCATTAACAATGTTCTTCTTCCACATACTTGTGTAATAATATGTTTTTGAACCTTTTTTTAAACAGATTTATGTTGCTACTTTGTTTTAATTCTTTCTCCAGACTGTTCCACAGAATCACCCCACTGTTCGACATGCATAAACTTTTCATTGTAGTTCGAGTCTTTGGTTTTTTAAAGTTTAGGTCTCCCCTTAGATTGTATCCACCCTCCTTTTCTGTAAACATTCCCTGTATATTCTTTGGTAATAGATTATTTCTTGCTTTGTACATTATTTGCGCTGTTTTGAATTTGACTATATCCATAAACTTCAACAATTGTGTTTTTATGAATAGTGGGTTTGTATGATCTCTGTATCCTGCATTGTTTATTGATCTTATTGCTCTTTTCTGTATTGTGCATATTGGCTGTAGAGTGGTTTTGTAGGTGTTTCCCCAAACCTCGACACAGTAAAACAGATATGGCAGAATTAGTGAGCAGTATAGAGTGTATAATGACTTGTAGTTCAGAATATGTTTCGTTTTCCACAGAATTGCTGTGCACTTTGCCAGTTTGGCTTGAATGTAACTTATGTGCGGTTTCCAGCAGATTTTATTGTCCAAAATCACACCAAGAAATTTAATATCATGTACTCTTTCTATTTTGGTATCATCTATTATGATTTCTACATCATGATCCATTTTTTGTCTCCCAAACGTTTAACCTGCAAACATTTGGGTTTTATTGGTGACTGTTCATAAAGGCAGCTAAACACCTAAAAACAAGGATTTTAGATAGTTTTTTTAAAAGCTACACTCAGTATTTAAACATGTAAGTTTAGAAAGGTTGGATTAGACTTGTTGGACTACAGCGATTGCATTTGGCCTGGTTGAGGTTATCTGTGTTAGCTAAAGCAAATTTATCCACGTTTTGCTGTTTTCTGATGCTGTAGAACATAGTTTGGAGTCTCTAACAAGGAAATGTGTGAGAAATAAGTGAAATAACTGCTAAAAAAGAGAGAAACTAGCATCAAACTATGCTAACCGCTAACTAGCCTAGCTTAGTAGAGTGGCAGCAGCTAGCTACTGTCTGTGCAGCCTTTGACTGATGGATTTGATGTCGATCTGTGACGTTTAACCTGCAAACATTTGGGTTTTATTGGTGACTGTGTTCATTAAAGGCAGATAAAAACCTAACAACAAGGAGATAGTTTTTGTAAAAGCTACACTTAGTATTTAAACATGTAAGTTTAGAAAGGTTGGATTAGACTTGTTGGATTACAGCGATTGCATTTGGCCTGGTTGAGGTTATCTAATTATGTTAGCTAAAGCAAATTTATACACGTTTTGCTGTTTTCTGATGCTTTAGAATACAGTTTCGAGTCTCTAACAAAGAAATGTGTGAGAAATAAGTGAAATAACTGCTAAAAAAAGAGAGAGAAACTAGCATCAAACTATGCTAACCGCTAACTAGCCTAGCTAAGTAGAGTGGCAGCAGCTAGCTACTGTCTGTGCAGCCTTTGACAGATGGATTTGTTGTCGATCTGTGACGTTTAACCTGAAAACATTTGGGTTTCATTGGTGACTGTGTTCATTAAAGGCAGCTTAAAATCTAAAAATGAGGATTTTAGACAGTTTTTCTAAAAGCTACGCTCGATATTTAGACATATGAGTTGATTATGTTGAATTAGACTTGTTGAACTGCAGCAATTGCATTTGGCCTGGTTGAGGTTATCTAATTGTGTTAGCTAAAGCAAATTTATCCACGTTTTGCTGTTTTCTGATGCTGTAGAACATAGTTTGGAGTCTCTAACAAGGAAATGTGTGAGAAATAAGTGAAATAACTGCTAAAAAAGAGAGAAACTAGCATCAAACTATGCTAACCGCTAACTAGCCTAGCTTAGTAGAGTGGCAGCAGCTAGCTACAGTCTGTGCAGCCTTTGACAGATGGATTTGTTGTCGATCTGTGACGTTTGACCTGCAAACATTTGGGTTTTATTGGTGGCTGTGTTCATTAAAGGCAGCTTAAAACCTATAGATAGTTTAAATAAAACTACAGTCAACATTTAAGCACATGAGTTGATAAAGGTTGGATTAGACTTGCTGGTTTTGTTCCGTTTCTTCCCATTGTTGACCTGCAGACACCAGGCTTCATGACGTTCCACATTCCTCTACCTTCAGTTAAACAGGATCACATTACGGACGCCTGAAACGTTTTCAGCCCGGGGCTCAGAGAGAAATGAAACCTGTTGTTTTGGGACTGAAGCTAATTTCCCCTTTTTCACTGAGCTTCTGTGCTTTATTTGTGCTGGTTTCATTTCCTTATTCGGAGCGGAGGCCTGTAAACATTTTCACTTTTTCTTTATCCACAGTTTCTCATCAACGTCTTTTGTTTTCTTAATCAAAACCTCGTATTTGGGGCTTTTGTCCGTCCGGAGCTGCTCATTCAAATCACACAAAACAACTGCTGATCCAGACAGAACTCCTTTTAAAGAAAGACAAAATTAAATCCCAGTCAGCCCTTTTTCTCCAATCTCAGCTCGACAAACACCAGAGTGCTGGTTCGCGCACCGAATTCTTGAGTGTTGATGGAAAACGTTCCCTCTGTGATTTCACCGCCTCAGCAGCTACTGGTTTGGCGAGATAATTTTCCGTCTGGTGAATCCATTATTAGCCACGAGTGCTGGATGTGCGGTGGGAGATATCAGCAGCAGATGTGGATAAAAAAAAAAAACCTCACTCGTGTTTCGTGTTTCTGCTGAACTTGTCTGGAAAAGAGCCGTTTTGCTGTGTGGAGTTTCAGAATAAGAGGGGTCTTTTTTTCCAAAATAAAAGTCAACATCGTGTACGACACATCACATGCTTCTGCGGCTTTGTGGAACTTTTCTGTTTGGGTTTAATTATCCTCTGAACCCCTTGAACGCTCCTGTAATGTGATATTTTAATAAAGGTAGAACATTCTGCCTGCAATGTTGGACGGACGTTTCGCGAATCTATAAAATGTTCCCCAACGTCACGAAAACAATCATGCATCTTTCGTAGATTTATTACAAATCTAAACCTGCTGGATCAAAAATATACATACAGTAACTTAAATTATCAGTTCTGGTCATGCAGAAAGCTGAGTTAGCCTTTTAACTTCTTGTGATTGATTACGATTGACTACAGCTGGTGACTCCTCTGGGCCGGTTTAAATTGAACCAGTTTGATCCACTCATGAGACTCAGCCGCAAACACTACAGTGGGAAAGTCTGAGGAGCTCAGCAAAGATCTGAAAAAGCAAACGACAGCTCCCAAAATCATCTCTAAGTATGAAGTTCATGGTCCAGTTGTGTTGCCGCGACGATCGGGAAGAAAACTCTGAGAGACACCTGGTCCGGATGGTCCAGAGTCAACCAGGAACCAGCAGAAAGCAGGTCTGGATGAACCAGAAGCTGCTGGAACACAGCTGTCAGTGTCCACAGGGTTGGACATCAACATGAGCTGAGAGGCTCCATGAAGAAGGAAGTTCTTCCTCTAGAAGCAGAACCTTAAAGCTCCACTGATCACATGGACAAAGAAAAGGCCTTCTGGAGGAAAGTTCTGAGGTCAGATGGAACAAAGACTGAGGAGAGAAGGTGAGGCCTTCAACCCCAACAACACCAGACCTACCATCAGCATGGAGGTGGCAGCATCATGCTCTGGGCCTTTCTACAAGTCCTTCTGTCCTGATTCCAGACTGTATTTTGGACTGGCTTTGGACTTTGTTGGGACAGGTTCTGGTTTGGTTTCAGTCTTGGTTGTGGGCTGGTTTGGACCTGGTTTTGATGTGATCTAAAGCTGGTTTAGGGTTTATTTTGCAGTGGATTTGGCCCTGGTTTAGGACTGGTTTCAGACTGTCTTGGGCAGGTCTTAGACTTTTTCTAACCCCAACAACACCAGACCTACCATCAGCATGGAGGTGGCAGCATCATGCTCTGGGGCTTTCTAGAAGTCCTTTAGTCCTGATTCCAGACTGTGTTTTGGACTGGATTTAGACTTTCTTGGGACAGGTTCATTCAACCAGGTAATTCAACCAGCACTGACTCATTCAACTGACCCAGGCTCATTTAGGAGATACTCCAGGTATTGACCAGCGCCGATGCTACCATTTAGCTAACTGCTAATGCTAACTGCTAATTCAACCAGCACTGCCTCGTTCAACTGACAGTGTCGACATACGTGGTCTTTGCAAGTGGACGTAAGAACAAATTGGACACAGAAATGCTGCCAGTTCTGCCCAGACGTCGTCTCATATTCAAAATACACGAGTTTTCAATCTGCCTTTTGAATCCCGACGCTGCTTCTTCTTCTGTTGCTGCTTGAATTCACACTGTGACGCTGGTTGTGTTTGAGATGTGGCCGCTGGACGACCTCTATCTGTGTTTCCATGTGTGTCTGTGTGGGAAAGACAGGAATGCCTCTGAAGTGTATCAGCGTGGTGTTCAGACTCACTCTGCAGACTTTTGTGTTTGTTCTTTATTAAAAGTCCCAGATTTGGACTTCAGTGATGTGAACCAAGAACGTGACTGTGTCTTTAAAAGCCCAGAAATAGATGGATCCGTTCCTCTGCTCTGGTATTTGATGTGATATTAGAGGCAGTTCGAGCTTCTCTTTGTGTCTCCTCGACCTGTAAATATCTGTAACATCACAATCATTGCTGCCTCCTCCTCCCACTGTTCCCCTCCAGGGAGGCCGTTAGCAGGGAATCCATCTTTCCTCATTATAATTTAATGCAGACTCATGTTGGAGGCGTCCTTTTGTCCTTCGTCTGTTGGAAGAACCTCCCTTCTCTGTTCTCGGTAACGTTTCTGTCGGTGATTGTGGCCGTTTGAGTCTGAATGTGAGTCAGTTCAGACTCTCGGGCTCCACTGAGGATGAATGACGATGACTGTGGTTGAGTTCTTGTAAACCTGAGCTGACTGATGTGATGAGTATCATCAGTTTCAGCTTCAGACTGAACTCAAGTTAACTGTTCGTGGACTTCAACAAAGAAATATCTGCAGACGTGGTCTTTTGTCGTAGTTTTCTTCCTTCTTAGCACCATTTCAGATAAATTAGAGCTTTCAGAAGACGATGTGTGGTAATTTAACGTTGACATCTCAGTTATTTATCATCATTATTGATTGATTTTAGAACAAAACATTATTATTGTGCTGTAATGTTTGACATCGAAACCCCAGAATTTACCAGATGTTTTATATAAATCCTGCTAGTTTTACAAAAACTGTTGTTGTTTTTTACAGTAAACAAGTTAAGAATTTATTTATGTGATTTTTTTTTACATATCATCTATAACAAAAAAAAAATGACAGTTTCAAAATCAGTATTTTAAAATTTATATTAATATATTATGTGTCTGTGGTGCTTAATGACTTTCAACCAGAGCTCATGTGTAAAATAATAAACTGCTATTTATTTAAAATACACATTTTTGATGTGGAAATTATTTACAGATTATTTTTATTAACGTCAACATGTAAATTAAAACATTTAGTGATTTTACTAGGTATTACTGTTAATTTGACAATATGGAGAAAATCTGTAAAATAACACTAAATTTAAAAAAATAATAATTTTGTTCCTTAATTTACATAAAATACATACAAAAATTCTTTTAATTAAAAGCAAATATCTGTAAAATAATTATAATATTTTTGAAATGATGTACAGTGAAAATACATAATTTTCACAACAAATCATCTATATAAAGTTCAGATTTTATGATGTGGACATTATTTACAGCTTTTGCCTATTTTTTTATTTTTTAAAATACTTTTTATCTGTGATTTTACTCCATATTATCTGTAATTAAACAAAACAAAAATTACAATTTCAAAATCAATATTTTACAATTGTATTATATTTTATTATTAGCCAGCAACGGGTACCATGACAAGGTCTTCTGTGGTGGTTAATGACTTTTGATCAGAGCTCATGTGAAAAATAACAAATTATTATTTGTAAAATGCACATTTTTGATTTCAGCCAATTTACAGTTTTTTTTTGTTAGAGTCAACATGTAAATTAAAACATTTATTTAGTGATTTTACCAGGTATTATCTGTAATTTAACAAAGCAGGGAAAATTTGTAAAATAACAGTAAATTTAAAAAAAATGAATAAAATGTATTGATTAATTTACATCATATTTATATATACACAATTTCTTTCAAATAACATCAAATATTTGTAAAAAAAAATACATCATTTTTGCTGAATTAGAAATAGTAAAAATATAAGTTTCCGGTCAAAAATCACCATCAATAAAAAGTTTAGATTTTATGATGTGGACATTATTTACAGTTTTTGCCTGTATTTTTATTTTTATTAAATAATTTTTATCTGTGATTTTACTACATATTATCTATAATTTAACAACACAAAAAATACAATTTCAAAATTAAATTTTTAAAATATTATGTATTTTATTATTAGCCAGCAACGGGCACCATGACAAGGTCTTCTGTGGTGGTTAATGACTTTCGACCCGAGCCTATAGGTAAAATAATGAATCATTATTTATTTAAATACACATTTTTGATGTGGACATTATTTACAGTTTTTTTCGTACGGTCAATATGTAAATTAAAACATTTACTTAGTGAATTTTATTATCTATTATCTGTAATTTGAACAAGGCAGGGGGAAAACTGTAAAATAACACTAAATTTAATTATAAATAATAATAATTTAAATAATTTATTCCTTAATTTACATCTATATATATATATATATATATATATACATATATATATATATATATATATATATATATATAAATTCTTTCAAATAACAGCAAATATCTGCAGAAAATAAATAAATAACAGTTTTTGCTTGATTATATACAGTAAAATTATAGGTTTACGGTTTGATGTTTAAAAACTTTCTTTAAAAGTAAAGATTTTATGACGTGGACATTATTTACAGTTTTTGCCTATTTATTGTCATTTTTATTATCTTATTATTTTTATCTGTCTTTTGCTGGATATCTGTAATTTAACAAAACGGGGGAAATCTGTAAAACTGTATGTTTCATTTCTTAATATATGCTAGTTTTCTTTTAAAACAGGAAATATATAATTGGAAATTTATGCTTTTTATTTGTGGTTTTAGTAAATATGATCTGTAATTTAATAAAAATGCACATTTCTCCAGTGTGTGGCAGTAAAATAAAAAGACATCTGAGGACGTCGTCTCGGGCTTTGAGGAACTCTGTGGAACATTTTATCGATCAAACAGCTGATCAATAACGAAGACTTGACTCCTCATCGTCTCTTCTTATGTTTTTATCTGGGCTGCTGCTCCTCCGACGTCTGTTGGTGTGTTTTCTCCCGTGAAGCTGATTCTTTGCCTCCTCAGAGCGTCTTCTGTGTGGGCGACGCTTCACAACCAGCTCCATACAAACACTGATCACCTGCTCTGAGGCCGGACTGGACGCCTCCGCTGCTGGATCTGGATCCGTGTCGCCGTCAGGACGAGCTCCGTTCCCTCAGCAGGGTTTATCTCGGTTCACGTTGCAGGGCCTGGTGGTGGCGCTGAAGCCTCCACAGCGGCTCCTTGTTCCTCCTCGTGCTGCAGATTTTTTACATTCCCAGACCGACGCTGAAGCGTAGCTCTGTCTGCCTCGTTGTTTTCACATGAAGTCACCTCGTCGGTTTCTGGCTCACAATCCGTTATCCGACCTCCTCCTCGTCCCCCCAGATGTTCCCCCGGGTTCCTGCCTCTGTCTTCGTCAGTATTCACAGCCTCTCTGTTCACATATTTCCCTCGTCTCCCTCCGGTTATTAAAGAAACCAGGAGGGAAACATTCGTCTGAGACTCCCAACAGGAACAAAGCTCAGCTGCACTTTAAGAATCAGACAAAGAAGAGAAAGAAATGAACACTGGATGCAGTTTTTAAAAAGAAAAACAAAAAAACAAGGCAAAAAAATCCAACAAAGAACAGCTGATTATTCATTAAAATATTCCTAAAATGTCTGGAAATTATTAAAATGTCCAAGAAATATGGTAAAATGTAGGAAAACATAAAAAAAGCACTCATAAAATTATTTTTAAAAAATGTATGAAAATATTTAAATGTATAGCAACATGATATGATGTTGAAAAGCATTAATAAAATGTCGGAAAATATTAAAATATACAAAAAAATGCTAAAATGTTGGAAAATATTAATACAGTGTCTGAAAATTACTGAGTAAAATGTCTGAAAAATATCAAAATGTCTTAAAAAATGATTTAATGTTGGAAAAAATGAAAAAGATGTTTGAAATTATTATTAATAAAATGTCTGAAAATATTAAAAAGACAAAAAAATGTGATAAAATGTTGAAAGACATTTTTAAAATACCTGAAATTCTTAGAAATAATGTCTGAAAATATGATAAATTGTTGGAAAATGTTAATACAGTCTGAAAATTACTGTTAATAAAATATCTGAAAATATCAAAATGTCTTAAAATATAATAAAAAAATCTGAAAATTATTATTGATAAAATGTCAGAAAATATCATAATGTCCAAAAACTGAGATAAAATGTTAGAAAGCAACAATAAACAGTCAGAAAATATTTTTTTAAATGTCTGAATAAAATAAAATGTTTAAAATTAGAATAACATTTTGAAGAATACTATTAAAAAAATATTATTTATAAAATATCTGAAAATATTTAAATGTATGAAAAATGATACAATATTGGAAAACGAATAAAATGTCTAAAAATTCTTTCAAATAACGGCAAATATTTGTTTAATAATAATGATTTGGGTGATTTAAAAAGAGGTAGAAATTTTAGAGTTACAGATTTTTAATTTTGACATTTTTTTTATTTGTCCTGTTTCTTTCTCGTATTTTTTTTTTCTTTAAAGGTTAACTTGTAAATTCTTTTTCTGTGATTTTACCAGTTATTATTTATAATTTAACAAAACAAAAAAAATTGTAAAATAAAATAAAAACCCGTTTAAAGCTGTTAGATTTATTTTTATTTTATTTTAATTTATTTTATTTTTAATTTTATTTTACAGTGCAGGATGTTTTTGACCACCTAATGAATATTTCTCTTTTTTATCAAACTGTTGCTCCTGTTGTAAAATGAGAAAGGAAACTTTGGTTTAAAATAGAATAAGTTATGTAAATTTATGCATTCAAGACGAGAGCTTCCTACTAGTTGGACGCCGACTGATGATGATGATGATGATGATGATGATGATGATGGTCTGGACTGAACCTGATTAGCTGATTAACTGAATCCTCATCAGCTGATTTTAACTACAGTGAAACAGAGACGACCTCAGCTGCCGGCGTGAAGGTTTTGCCTCCAGCTGCTGTTCTCTGTGATTCCGTCCAGCAGTTTCTGGCTCCGGCTGGTTAGGAACCAAAAAAAAAAGGAGGTTGCCAAAGTAAACCAGCTTCCCCTATTGGGAGCGTCGCCATGGCAACCAGGCAGCATCCCCCCACCGTTGTCTCGGTAACGTGACCCGAGGGGAGCCGGGATGGAGCGAGGGGAGGTGGAGGGCAAACACACGTAAACACACACATGTAAACACACACACACACACGTAAACACACACATGTAAACACACACACGTAAACACACACACGTAAACACACACACACACACACCAGGTGAACAGTGTTTGTGCTGCAACAGCTGGACTCACAGCTTCAAACACAGACTCTCCTCCACCAGAAAACACTCGAACACAGATTTACAGAGGAAGCAGACGACTGAAGGCCGTCAGACGACACGTTTAAAGCGTCTCCGAGTCTCGAGACGTTTAACTTTATGTGACCCAATATGACAGAAGACGTGCAGATTAATGGAGTCGAGAAGAGTTTTACCTTCGTACTGTGAATGTTTTCAGACCGTTGGAGTGTGAAGTTGTTGGCAAGCAGAGAGCATTGTGGGGTTTATCTAGTAAAGGGCACCATGACAAAGACTAATGTGGTGCTTAATGACCTCCGATCACATCCGATGCACAAATGAACAGATTACTATCAGTGAAATGCAGATTTTTGACGCGAACATTTTGTTTTCTTACACTCGGCGTGTAAATTAACACATTTACCAGTAGTTTGTCTGAATTTTAACAAAACACGGATCATCTCTAAGATTAGTTAAAATAATTACCGACCATTTTTCAGGCCTCTTTTTTCAGAAATTATTTGTAAATAAACATTTTTTAAATTTAAATACCATGAAAACGGTGTAAAAAAACAGACATTATCAACAGTTTTTCCTGTTTTTTTTTATTTAACATGTAAATTAATATTTTTTCATTAATTTAACTAGTTTTCATCTGTAATTTACAAAACAGGGAAATAGTTGAAAATAATCATTCTTTATTTTTAAGCCTTAATATACCTCATTTAGCTTCCAAATACAAGTAGACATCTGTAACGATATTTTTTGCTGATTTAAATGAAGCAAAAACTGTAACTGTTATAAAGAGCTTTTTTTTCTTTGGTGAAAAATAGAGAATTTTTACAGTTTTGTCCTGTTTTTTAGTATAAACATGCAAATTATTATTTTAACATTAACTTTTACTAGTTTACATCTGTAATTTACAAAACAGGGTAAACCTGTAGAACAACTAGCCTTGGTATAAATAATGTTTCAATCAAATAACAACAATCGTCTGCAAAATGATGATTTTTTGCTGATTTAAATACAAATAAAACTGTAGTTTTGTCGTCAAACACTGTAAAAGAGCAAATTTCTCTTTGGTTACAAAAACAGAATTTTGATGAAATTATTTAAAGTTTGTCCCATTTAATGTTTTGAAGCTTAACATGTAAATTAATACCTTTTCACTGCAATTTAAGTAGTTTTTATCTGTAATTTAAACAAAAAGAAAAAATGTGGAAAATAATAATAAATTGTTTTGTACATTTTTTACTTTTCAAAAAAATTTATTAAAACATATATAAATTTATTTTCTTCATATATAATATGAATACAATATAATAATTATTTTTTAAAAATATTTTAATATTTTAATTTTTATTATTTTTTGTTTTACATTTTTTTGAAAATTAGTTATTTTTTATTTTTGTTTTTTAATGTTTTGAAAATTAATTATTTTTATATTTTTTGTTTTAAATGTTTTTGAAAATTAGTTACCTTTTTTTTTTACAGTGCAGGCTGTATTTGACCTCGTCCTTTTTATTTAATTTTGCTCCTGTTATAAAATGAGAAAGGAAACTTTACACTTTGATTGAAACGTGAATAAATTATGTAAATTTGTGCTTCGTCCTGATTGGAAGCAGACAGATGATGATGATGATGATGAAGGTCTGGACTCGCTCGTTATCTTCCTCATCTCTGTTTGTCTCCTCGTCTCTTTTCTTCAGGACTTCATATGAATAATAATCTTCTGTCTGCTCTGAAGAGAATCCTTATTATTATTATTCATCGAGCTTCTCTCGGTTTAAATGCTCTTTTTTTTTACAACCTCTGGAAATTTGCTTTTCTGTTGATTCTCTTCTTCACCCGTAGCTTCAGTCGCGGTGTTCAAGCCTCTCAACATTAACCGAACTCAGAATCATTAAATCCATCTCTGTGTAAAAGCTTCATTACTAATCTTACATTTCATTTTATTCATTTTCTGACTTGAGGCAACAAAACACATAGTTAGCTTGTAGTTTATGGAATCATAGGAGTGCCATAATTAAAAAGAAATAGATGTGGAAATTTAAAGAGAATCAATAATAAAAAAATAAAAAATGCGGGAATATTCTTTTTCCATTTTGTCTTTCCCTCTTCCCTTTGTGTTCTGCTTTCAGAAAGACCCGCCCACAGCCATTTGATTGACAGCTTGATCCATCAAGTGAAAGCAAAACCAAAAGACAAAGACAAAATGGAAAAAGCAAAAGACGAAATGGAAAAAGCAAAAGCGAAAAGCAAAAGACAACGGGAAAAGACGGGCAAAATTGAAAAAGCAAAACATTGAAAAAGCAAAATGGAAAAAGCAAAATGAAAAAAGACAAAGACAAAAGGAAAAGACAGGCAAAATGGAAAAAGCAAAGAAAATATGGAAAAGCAAAAGACAAAATGGAAAAAGCAAAATGTAAAAACATTCCTACATTAATTTTTTGTTATTGATTCTTTCATTGATTCTCTTTATATTTCGACATTTATTTCCTTTTAATTATGGCACTCCTATGATTCCATACGGCTAGCTGTTAGCTGGTTTTGTAAAGGTCTTGGTTTGGAAAATCTTAACGCACCGATTTGTTCCTTTGCTGCATCAGTTTGCAGAGAAAATGCCTCAATTTATGTGGGAATTTAGCGTCTTTATTTTCCTGTCGATTAACTTTGAAGCCGTTGTGTGTCTAATGTGTGTTTTTTGTGTTTTTTGTGTGTTTTCAGGGCCTTGTACACATACGAGGATGAGACCAACGACTTGACGCTGGCGGCATCCGGAGGTAGGCCTTTCTTCTTCCTCACCTCCCTCCAGGGTCCGGTAGTTTCCCTCCGCTGTGACGTCTCTAATGAAAACGTTCTAATGTGGCCGTAAATCTGATGAGCTCTGCAGGTTCTGCTGCTGCTTTGGGGGTAAAAAAAGCAATGATGTGCTTCGTCTGCGGAGATTCATTATCGCTGATGACGATCATTACGCCCCGAAGACAGTAAAAGTGTCTCTGCATTGTGATATTGGTCGTTTGATAATGGAGTTGATGCTTAAATGCCACCAATTTCCGCCCGTTCCAGCCGAATTAATCACTTTTATTTCGTACGAAGAGCACAGTTTGTTTGCATAATGAATAATTCGTGCTCACATGACAACACAGCTTTAATTTGTGTGTAAATGTGGATTTTGGAGCTGATGATTCGTCCACAGCAGGTGTTTCTAAGGACACTAAACAAGGAAATGCACAAAGTGAGGGTCGTCATTGTCTATTTTTATTACATGCACGTTGTAGGAGTTGTTTAATTAACAGTGTTAGCATTAAATATGGATATTTAGGAAGATATGTCAAATTTTAGCTTCCTATTTCAAATACTTTCCACTACAATAATAAACAGATTAAAAGAAATAATGCTCCAATGTTCTGTCAACCCTTCCATCCACCCCAACCTCCTCCCAAAACTAGCTATCTGTAAAATATTGATATTTTTGCTGATTTAAATACGGTTAAAAAGGTTAAATTTTATGGTCACACATTTTAAAACAATTAATTACTATTTTTAAAATAGTAATTTTACATATAGCAGTGGACTTTATTTTATAAATTTAAGCTTTTTCTCTGTGATTTTTACTAGATATTAAAATAATTTGCCATTTTTTAATCCTTAATATTCCTAATTTTAATTTTACATAACAAATATGTGATCAAATAATATGTTTTGCTAATTTAAATACTACAAATAAATAGTGTAATGTTGTGATCAAACTCTGTAAAAGAACAAATTATTATTCGTAAAAATAATTTTTTTCTTCCGCTTTGGGCCTTTTTTTAATCATCAACATGTAAATTTATATTTTTTTCTGGGATTTCACCAAATATTACGATTATTTACATTTTTTTTTTTTTTTAATTTTAAATAATGCTGCGATAATGAACAGGTCAAAAGAAAAGAAATGCTCCCATGTTTTGTCAACCCTTGCATCCACCCCTACCTCCTCCCAAAACCAACTATCAGTAAAACAATAATATGTTTGCTGATTTAAATACAGTTAAAAGTGTTTGATTTTATCGTCAGTTACTAATTACTATTTGTGAAAAATATAGATTTCTTCCACTTTTAGCCTTTCTTTAACAGTCAACGTGTAAATTAACGCCTTTTCTCTGTGATTTTACTAGATGTTAAAAAGATTTGCCATTTTTTAATCATTAATATTCATCATTTTAAACAACAAACATCTGTGAAATAATGATATGTTTTGCTAATTTAAATGCTGCATATAAATAGTGTAATGTTTTGGTCAAACTCTGTAAAAAAAAAATTATTATTTGTGCTCAACATATACATTTTAAATTTTTCTATGATTTTACTAAATATTAAAATTATTTAAAACAAATTTTATAATTAATATTCATCTTTTTTGTTTTACATGCATGTTTAGGAGTTACATAATTAACAGTATAAACAGCAATAGGGGCTCCACTGAAAAAGCTCTCCTCTGTCTCTCTGTGTAAACAATCGCTGTTGGTGATTGGCTGTTGCTGGTGATGCGTAACAGCCAATCAGATGGAGCTGTAGGCGGGGCTTTGTTGAGGCCACAGAGCGACTTCAGGGAGACAAAACCGGCTGCATCAGAGCCAGAATATTGGACAATAAAAATAACGAAACCTGACAGTAATGTTCACATTGCTGTTTGTTAGCAGCGATGTTACCTCCTCCACCACAAGATGGTGCTTCAACGTCAACGCATGGCTTCGAGATCATTTGCCGTCTCGTAGAAACTCTTGAGGCCACTTCACAATAAAGCTCCACTCCTCTGTTTGCACAAACGTATAACGATAACAGATCCGTCTCCTCCTGCCGGCGAGTGTTCTGAGCTTCCTTCACGTCTGCAGCTTCTCCTGAGAGAGATGTGAATATTTTAGCAGCAGCTGAAAGGAAACGCAGCTCAGCGAACCTCGGAGGAATCACCTGCCGCCTCAGATCAGAGCCGACAGACCATGTTTGCCTGTTTGCCTCCGTGGCTCGGCAGAAAGCTACGCCGATACATTACGTAGACGACACGGTTATAATCTGAGGCTTGAGGCGGACAGGCTGGAAGACGTTCAGCCGTGTGGAAAAATATCCGGTTGTGTTCTTGAAACCAGCCAGGAAAACGACTCGACTGCAAGTCAACGTTCAGAAATACGATCAGAAAAACACGTAGCATCCGTTAGCGACAGTAGCATCATGATTTTACATGATCGTCATCAGTCATGTGGTCAAAGACATTTTATTCATTCTCCAGTGTTGTGGGAACGTTCTCCAGTGTTTTAGGGAACGTTCTCCAGTGTTGTGGGAATGTTCTCCAGTGTTGTGGGAACGTTCTCCAGTGTTTTAGGGAACGTTCTCCAGTGTTGTGGGAACGTTCTCCAGTGTTGTGGGTAACGTCCTCCAGTGTTGTGGGAACGTTCTACAGTGTTGTAGGTAATGTTCTCTAGTGTTGTGGGAACGTTCTCCAGTGTTGTAGGTAACGTTCTCCAGTGTTGTAGGTAGCATTCTCCAGTGTTGTGGGAACGTTCTCCAGTGTTGTAGGTAGCATTCTCCAGTGTTGTGGGAACGTTCTCCAGTGTTGTAGGTAGCATTCTCCAGTGTTGTGGGAACGTTCTCCAGTGCTGTAGGTAACGTTCTCCAATGTTGGGGGAACGTTCTACAGTGTTGTAGGTAATGTTCTCTAGTGTTGTGGGAACGTTCTCCAGTGTTGTAGGTAACGTTCTCCAGTGTTGTAGGTAGCATTCTCCAGTGTTGTGGGAACGTTCTCCAGTGTTGTAGGTAGCATTCTCCAGTGTTGTGGGAACGTTCTCCAGTGTTGTAGGTAGCATTCTCCAGTGTTGTGGGAACGTTCTCCAGTGTTGTAGGTAGCATTCTCCAGTGTTGTGGGAACGTTCTCCAGTGTTGTAGGTAGCATTCTCCAGTGTTGTGGGAACGTTCTCCAGTGTTGTAGGTAGCATTCTCCAGTGTTGTGGGAACGTTCTCCAGTGCTGTAGGTAACGTTCTCCAATGTTGGGGGAACGTTCTACAGTGTTGTAGGTAATGTTCTCTAGTGTTGTGGGAACGTTCTCCAGTGTTGTGGGAACGTTCTCCAGTGTTGTGGGTAACGTCCTCCAGTGTTGTAGGTAGCATTCTCCAGTGTTGTGGGAACGTTCTCCAGTGTTGTAGGTAGCATTCTCCAGTGTTGTGGGAACGTTCTCCAGTGTTGTAGGTAGCATTCTGCAGTGTTGTGGGAACGTTCTCCAGTGTTGTAGGTAACGTTCTCCAGTGTTGTAGGTAACATTCTCCAGTGTTGTAGGTAGCGTTCTCCAGTGTTGTGGGAACGTTCTCCAGTGTTGTGGGAACGTTCTCCATTGTTGTGGGTAACGTTCTCCAGTGCTGTGGGTAACGTTCTCCAGTGCTGTAGGTAACGTTCTCCAGTGCTGTGGGTAACGTTCTCCAGTGCTGTAGGTAACGTTCTCCAGTGCTGTAGGTAGCATTCTCCATTGTTGTGGGAACGTTCTCCAGTGCTGTGGGTAACGTTCTCCAGTGCTGTGGGTAACGTTCTCCAGTGCTGTAGGTAACGTTCTCCAGTGCTGTAGGTAACATTCTCCAGTGTTGTAGGTAACGTTCTCCAGTGTTGTAGGTAACATTCTCCAGTGTTGTAGGTAGCGTTCTCCAGTGTTTTAGGGAACATTCTCCTGTGTTGTCGGTAACGTTCTCCAGTGTTGCAGGAACGTTCTCCAGTGTTGTAGGTAATGTTCTCCAGTGTTGTGGGAACGTTCTCCAGTGTTGTAGGTAACGTTCTCCAGTGCTGTGGGAACGTTCTCCAGTGTTGTAGGTAGCATTCTCCAGTGTTGTGGGAACGTTCTCCAGTGTTGTAGGTAACGTTCTCCAGTGCTGTGGGAACGTTCTCCAGTGTTGTAGGTAGCGTTCTCCAGTGTTGTGGGAACGTTCTCCAGTGTTGTGGGTAACATTCTCCAGTGTTGTGGGAACGTTCTCCAGCATTGTGGTTAACATTCTCCAGTGCTGCAGGAACGTTCTCCAGTGTTGTAGGTAGCATTCTCCAGTGTTGTGGGAAAGACCTCCAGCGTTGTGGTTAACATTCTCCAGTGTTGTGGGAAAGACCTCCAGTGTTGCAGGAACATTCTCCAGTGTTGTGGGTAACGTCCTCCAGTGTTGTGGGAACGTTCTCCAGCATTGTGGTTAACATTCTCCAGTGTTGCAGGAACGTTCTCCAGTGTTGTGGGAACGTTCTCCAGCGTTGTTGGAACGTTCTCCAGTGTTGCAGGAACGTTCTCCAGTGTTGTAAGTAACGTTCTCCAGTATTGTGGGAACGTTCTCCAGTGTTGTAAGTAACGTTCTCTAGTATTGTGGGAACGTTCTCCAGTGTTGCAGGAACGTTCTCCAGTGTTGTTGGAACGTTCTCCAGTGTTGTTGGAACGTTCTCCAGTGTTGTGGGAATGTTCTCCAGTGTTGTGGGAATGTTCTCCAGTATTGTGGGAACGTTCTCCAGTGTTTTAGGGAACGTTCTCCAGTGTTGTGGGTGACGTTCTCCAGCATTGTGGGAACGTTCTACAGTGTTTTAGGGAACGTTCTCCAGTGTTGTGGGAACGTTCTCCAGTGTTGTGGGTAACATTCTCCAGTGTTGTGGGAAACGTTCTCCAGTGTTGTGGGAACGTTCTCCAGTGTTGTGGGAACGTTCTCCAGTGTTGTGGGAAACGTTCTCCAGTGTTGTGGGTAACGTTCTCCAGTGTTGTGGGAACGTTCTCCAGTGTTGTAGGTAGCATTCTCCAGTGTTGTGGGAACGTTCTCCAGTGTTGTGGGTAACGTTCTCCAGTGTTGTGGGAACGTTCTCCAGTGTTGTAGGTAGCATTCTCCAGTGTTGTGGGAACGTTCTCCAGTGTTGTAGGTAGCATTCTCCAGTGTTGTGGGAACGTTCTCCAGTGTTGTGGGAACGTTCTCCAGTGTTGTAGGTAACATTCTCCAGTGTTGTAGGTAACATTCTCCAGTGTTGTGGGTAACGTTCTCCGTTGTTGTGGGTAATGTTCTCCAGTGCTGTGGGTAACGTTCTCCGTTGTTGTGGGTAATGTTCTCCAGTGCTGTGGGTAACGTTCTCCATTGTTGTGGGTAATGTTCTCCAGTGCTGTGGGTAACGTTCTCCATTGTTGTGGGTAACGTTCTCCAGTGCTGTGGGTAACGTTCTCCATTGTTGTGGGTAATTTTCCAGTGTTGTGGGTAACGTTCTCCATTGTTGTGGGTAACGTTCTCCAGTGCTGTGGGTAACGTTCTCCATTGTTGTGGGTAACGTTCTCCAGTGCTGTGGGTAACATTCTCCAGTGTTGTGGGTAACTTTCTCCAGTGCTGTGGGTAACATTCTCCAGTGCTGTGGGTAACATTCTCCAGTGTTGTGGGTAATGTTCGCCAGTGCTGTGGGTAACGTTCTCCGTTGTTGTGGGTAATGTTCTCCAGTGCTGTGGGTAACGTTCTCCGTTGTTGTGGGTAATGTTCTCCAGTGTTGTGGGTAACGTTCTCCGTTGTTGTGGGTAACGTTCTCCAGTGTTGTCGGTAACATTCTCCAGTGTTGTGGGTAACGTTCTCCAGTGCTGAGGGAACATTCTCCAGTGTTGTGGGTAACGTTCTCCAGTGCTGTGGGTAACGTTCTCCAGTGTTGTCGGTAACATTCTCCAGTGTTGTGGGTAACGTTCTCCAGTGCTGAGGGAACGTTCTCCAGTG
>JAMOIN010000759.1:0-117433 GCA_024666655.1 Dascyllus trimaculatus
GCGTGATGAGGTCAAAAATGTCACAAAAACGTAATACCGCGGTTTGAGGAAAAAAATGTCACAAAAACGTCATCCCGTGGAATCATGTCAAAAATGTCACAAAAACGTCATACCGCGGTGTGAGGAAAAAAATGTCACAAAAACGTCATCCCGCGGAATCATGTCAAAAATGTCACAAAAACGTCATACCGCGGTATGAGGTCAAAAATATCACATAAACGTCATACTGCGGAATGTTGTCAAAAATGTCACAAAAACGTCAAACTGCGGGATGATGTCAAAAATGTCACAAAAATTTCATACCGCAGTATGATGTCAAAAATGTCACAAAAACGTCATACCGCGGGATGATGTCAAAAATGTCACATAAACGTCATACTGCGGAATGATGTCAAAAATGTCACAAAAATTTCATACCGCGGTATGAGGTCAAAACTTGCACAAAAAGGTCAAAAATGTCGAAAAACGTCATATCGCGGGATGAGGTCAAAAATGTCACAAAAACGTCATACGGCGGGATGATGTCAAAAATGTCACAAAAACGTCATACCACGGAATGATGTCAAAAATGTCACAAAAACGTCATCCCGCGGAATGATGTCAAAAATGTCACAAAAATGTCATATCGCGGAATGATGTCAAAAATTTCACAAAAAAGTCACACCGCGGGATGATGTCAAAAATGTCACAAAAATTTCATACGGCGGTATGAGGTCAAAAATGTCACAAAAACGTCATACCGCGGAATCATGTCAAAAATGTCACATAAAGGTCAAAAATGTCACAAAAACGTTAGACCGCGGTATGAGGTCAAAAATGTCTCAAAAACGTCATACCACGGGATCATGTCAAAAATGTAATAAAAAGGTCAAAAATGTCACAAAAACGTTATACCGCGGGATGAGGTCTAAAATGTAACAAAAACGTCATCCCACGGGATGATGTCAAAAATGTCACAAAGACGTCATATCGCGGGATGAGGTCAAAAATGTCTCAAAATTTCATACCGCGGTATGACGTCAAAAATGTCACAAAAAGGTCAAAAATGTCACATAAAAGTCATACCGCGGTATGAAGTCAAAAATGTCGCAAAAATTTCATGCCGCGGTATGAGGTCAAAAATCACACAAAAACGTCATACCACGGTATGAGGTCAAAAATTTCACAAAAACGTCATACCGCGGTCTGAGGTCAAAAACGTCACAAAAAGGTCAAAAATGTCACATTAAAGTCATACCGCGGTATGAGGTCAAAAATGTCACAAAAAGGTCAAAAATGTCGCAATGACGTCATACCGCGGAATCATGTCAAAACATGCACAAAGAGGTCAAAACTGTCGCAAAAACGTTATACCGCGGAATGATGTCAAAAATGTCACAAAAACGTCATATCGCGGGATGTGGTCAAAAATGTCACAAAAACATCATTCCGCGGTATGAGGTCAAAAATGGGAAAAAAACATGATTCCGCGGTATGAGGTCAAAAACGTCACAAAAGTCACAATAACGTCATAACGCGGCATGAGGTCAAAAACGTTACAAAAAGGTCAAAAACGTCACAAAAAGGTCAAAAATGTCACATAAAAGTCATACCACGGTGTGAGGTCAAAAATGTCACAAAAACGTCAAAAATGTCACAAAAAGGTCATAAATGTCACATAAAAGTCACACCGCGGTATGGGGTCAAAAATGTCACAAAAACGTCATACCGCGGTATGAGGTCAAAAACGTCACAAAAACGTCATCCCGCGGTATGAAGTCAAAAACGTCACAAAAAGGTCAAAAATGTCACGAAAACATCATTCCGCGGTATGAGGTCAAAAATGTCACAAAAATTTCATAACGCGGGATGAGGTAAAAAATGTCACGAAAATTTCATTCCGCGGTATGAGGTCAAAAATTTCAGAAAAAGGTCAAACCGCGGAATGAGGTCAAAGATGTACATAAAAGTCATACCGCGGGATGATGTCAAAAATGCCTCAAAAACGTCACACAGCGGGAAGATCTTAAAAATGTCACAAAAACGTCAAAACGTTGGATGAGGTCAAAAATGTCACAAAAAGGTCAAAAATGTCTCAAAAACATCATACCGCGGTATGAGGTCAAAAATTTCACAAAAACGGCATACCGCGGTATGAGGTCAAAAATGTCACATAAACGTCATACTGCGGAATGATGTCAAAAATGTCACAAAAAGGTCAAAAATGTCACAAAAACGTCATGCCGCGGGATGAGGTCAAAAAAGTCTTAAAAACGTCATACCGTGGAATGAGGTCAAAAATGTCACAAAAACGTCAGATGAGGTCAAAAATGTCAAAAAAACGTCAAACCACGGTATGAGGTCAAAAATCTCAGAAAAAGGTCATACCGTGGGATGAAGTCAAAAATTTCACAAAAGCGTTATCCCGCAGTATGAGGTCAAAAATGTCAAAAAAAGGTCAAAAATGTCGCAAAAACGTCATACCGCGGGATGAGGTCAAATATGACTCAAAAACGTCATACCGCGGGATGATGTCAAGAATGTCACAAAAAGGTCAAAAATGTCTCAAAAGCGTGATTCCGCGGTGTGAGGTCAAAAATGTCACAAAAACGTCATACCGCGGGATG
Organism: Dascyllus trimaculatus; assembly: GCA_024666655.1. Classification (NCBI taxonomy): domain Eukaryota; kingdom Metazoa; phylum Chordata; class Actinopteri; family Pomacentridae; genus Dascyllus; species Dascyllus trimaculatus. The sequence goes on from JAMOIN010000759.1 coordinate 2,607, forward strand.
AGGTCAAAAATGTCACAAAAACGTCATATGGCGGGATAATGTCAAAAATGTCACAAAAAGGTCAAAAATGTCACAAAAACGGCATACCACAATATGATGTCAAAAATGTCACAAAAACGTCATACCGCGGGATGATGTCAAAAATGTCACAAAAAAGTCATACCGCGGTAAGAAGTCAAAAGTGTCACAAAAACGTCATTCCCCGGTGTGAGGTCAAAAATGTCACAAAAACGGCATACCGCGGTATGAGGTCAAAAATGTCACATAAACGTCATACCATGGTATAAGGTCAAAAATGTCACAAAAAGGTCAAAAATGTCACAAAAACGTCATGCCGCGGGATGAGGTCAAAAAAGTCTTAAAAACGTCATACCGTGGAATGAGGTCAAAAATGTCACAAAAACGTCAGATGAGGTCAAAAATGTCACAAAAACGTCAAACCACGGTATGAGGTCAAAAATCTCAGAAAAAGGTCATACCGTGGGATGAAGTCAAAAATTTCACAAAAGCGTTATCCCGCAGTATGATGTCAAAAATGTCAAAAAAAGGTCAAAAATGTCGCAAAAACGTCATACCGCGGGATGAGGTCAAATATGACTCAAAAACGTCATACCGCGGGATGATGTCAAGAATGTCACAAAAAGGTCAAAAATGTCTCAAAAGCGTGATTCCGCGGTGTGAGGTCAAAAATGTCACAAAAACGTCATACCGCGGGATGAGGTCAAAAATGTCACAAAAACGTCATATGGCGGGATAATGTCAAAAATGTCACAAAAAGGTCAAAAATGTCACAAAAACGGCATACCGCGGTATGAGGTCAAAAATGTCACAAAAACGTCATACCGCGGGATGATGTCAAAAATGTCACAAAAAAGTCATACCGCGGTAAGAAGTCAAAAGTGTCACAAAAACGTCATTCCCCGGTGTGAGGTCAAAAATGTCACAAAAACGGCATACCGCGGTATGAGGTCAAAAATGTCACATAAACGTCATACCATGGTATAAGGTCAAAAATGTCACAAAAAGATCAAAATTGTCACAAAAACGTCATGCCGCGGGATGAGGTCAAAAAAGTCATAAAAACGTCATACCGGGGAATGAGGTCAAAAATGTCACAAAAACGTCAGATGAGGTCAAAAATGTCACAAAATCGTCAAACCACGGTATGAGGTCAAAAATCTCAGAAAAAGGTCATACCTTGGGATGAAGTCAAAAATTTCACAAAAGCGTTATCCCGCAGGATGAGGTCAAAAATGTCAAAAAAAGGTCAAAAATGTCGCAAAAACGTCATACCGCGGGATGAGGTCAAATATGACTCAAAAACGTCATACCGCGGGATGATGTCAAGAATGTCACAAAAAGGTCAAAAATGTCTCAAAAGCGTGATTCCGCGGTGTGAGGTCAAAAATGTCACAAAAAACGTCATACCGAGGGATGAGGTCAAAAATGTCACAAAAACGTCATATGGCGGGATAATGTCAAAAATGTCACAAAAAGGTCAAAAATGTCACAAAAACGGCATACCACAATATGATGTCAAAAATGTCACAAAAACGTCATACCGCGGGATGAGGTCAAAAATGTCAAAACGTCATACAGCGGGATAATGTCAAAAATGTAACAAAAAGGTAAAAAATGTCACAATAACGGCATACCACGGTATGATGTCAAAAAGGTCACAAAAACGTCATACCACGGAATGGTGTCAAAAATGTTGCAAAAACGTCATACCACGGGATGAGGTCAAAAATGTCACAAAAACGTCATACAGCGGGATGATGTCAAAAATGTCACAAAAATTTCATACCGCGGAATGAGGTCAAAAATGTTCCAAAACGGTCAAAAATGTCACAAAAAAGTCATAAAGCGGCATGAAGTCAAAAATGTCACAAAAACTTCATACCGCGGTTTGAGGTCAAAAATGTCACAAAAATTTTTGACCTCTTTTTCTGAGGTAAAAAATCTCAGAAAAAGGTCATCCCGCGGGATGATGTCAAAAATGTCACAAAAACGTTATACCGCGGTATGAGGTCAGAAACGTCACAAAAAGGTCAAAAATGTCACAAAAACGTCATACCGCGGGATGAGGTCAAAAATGCCTCAATAACGTCACACCGCGGGATGATGTCAAAAATGTCACAAAAAAGTCAAAAATGTCACAAAAACGTAGTACAATGGTATGAGGTCAAAAATGTCACATAAACGTCATACTGCGGAATGCGGTCAAAAATGTCACAAAAAGGTCAAAAATGTTACAAAAACGTCATACCCGGGGATGAGGTCAAAAATGCTTCAAAAACGTCACACCGCGGGATGATGTCAAAAATGTCACAAAAAGGTCAAAAATTTCTCAAAAGCGTGATACCGCGGTGTGAGGTTGAAAATGTCACAAAAACGTCATACCACGGTATGATGTCAAAAAGGTCACAAAAACGTCATACCGCGGAATGGTGTCAAAAATGTTGCAAAAACGTCATACCGCGGGATGGGGTCAAAAATGTCACAAAAACGTCATACGGCGGGATGATGTCAAAAATGTCACGAAAATTTCATACCGCGGAATGAGGTCAAAAATGTCACATAAACGTCATACTGCGGAATGCGGTCAAAAATGTCACAAAAAGGTCAAAAATGTCACAAAAACGTCATACCCGGGGATGAGGTCAAAAATGCTTCAAAAACGTCACACCGCGGGATGATGTCAAAAATGTCACAAAAAGGTCAAAAATTTCTCAAAAGCGTGATACCGCGGTGTGAGGTTGAAAATGTCACAAAAACGTCATACCACGGAATCATGTCAAAAAGGTCACAAAAACGTCATACCGCGGAATGGTGTCAAAAATGTTGCAAAAACGTCATACCGCGGGATGGGGTCAGAAATGTCACAAAAACGTCATACGGCGGGATGATGTCAAAAATGTCACGAAAATTTCATACCGCGGAATGAGGTCAAAAATGTTCCAAAACGGTCAAAAATGTCACAAAAAAGTCATAAAGCGGCATGAAGTCAAAAATATCACAAAAACGTCATTCCGCGGTTTGAGGTCAAAAATGTCACGAAAATTTTTGACCTCTTTTTCTGAGGTAAAAAATCTCAGAAAAAGGTCATCCCATGGGATGATGTCAAAATGTCACAAAACGCTATACCGCGGTGGTATGAGAAGTCAGAAACGCTACAAAAAGGCCAAAATGTCACAAAACGCCATACCGCCGGGATGAGGTCAAAAATGCTTTCCAAAACGCCGCACCGCGATGACAAAAAATGTCAGCAAAAAGTCAAAATGTCACAAAAATAATAAAAATGCTACATAAAAGTCAAACTGTATGAGGTCAAAATGTTTGTACCTCTATGCCGGTATGAGGTCAAAATCACACAAAAAACGCTGGTGGTTACCACAGGTATGAGTCAAAATGTCACAAACGTCATACCGCGTCTGAGGTCAAAAACGCTACAAAAGGTCAAAATACATGTTCATACCGCTGCATGAGGTCAAATAAACGGGCAAAACATCAATATACCGATGAGGTCAAAAATGTCACAAAAACGTCATACCGAAGTCTGAGGTCAAAAACGTCACAAAATGGTCGAAAATGTCACAAAAAGGTCAAAAATGTCACATAAAAGTCAAACCGCGGTATGAGGTCAAAAATGTCGCAAAAATTTCATGCCGCGGTATGAGGTCAAAAATCACACAAAAACGTCATACCACGGTATGAGGTCAAAAATGTCACAAAAACGTCATACCGCGGTCTGAGGTCAAAAACGTCACAAAAAGGTCAAAAATGTCACATAAAAGTCATACCGCGGTATGAGGTCAAAAATGTCACAAAAAGGTCAAAAATGTCGCAAAAACGTCATACCGCGGAATCATGTCAAAACATGCACAAAAAGGTCAAAACTGTCGCAAAAACGTTATACCGCGGAATGATGTCAAAAATGTCAAAAAAACATCATTACGCGGGATGAGGTCAAAAATGTCACAAGAACGTCATATCGTGGGATGTGGTCAAAAATGTCACAAAAACATCATACCGCGGTATGAGGTCAAAAATGTGAAAAAAACATCATACTGCGGTATGAGGTCAAAAAAGTACAAAAGTCACAAAAACGTCATAACGCGGCATGAGGTCAAAAACGTCACAAACAGGTCAAAAACGTCACAAAAAGGTCAAAAATGTCACATAAAAGTCACACCGCGGTGTGAGGTCAAAAATGTCACAAAAACGTCATTCCGCGGTATGAGGTCAAAAACGTCACAAAAAGGTCAAAAATGTCACAAAAACATCATACCGCGGTATGAGGTCAAAAATGTCAAAAAAATTTCATAACGCGGTATGAGGTCAAAAATGTCACGAAAATTTCATGAGGTCAAAAATTTCAGAAAAAGGTCATACCGCGGGATGAGGTCAAAACTTTCACAAAAACGTTATACGGCGGTATGAGGTCAAAAATGTCACAAAAAGGTCAAACCGCGGAATGAGGTCAAAAATGTCACAATAACGTCATACCGCGGTATGAGGTCAAAAATGTCGCGAAAACGTCATACCGCTGTATGAGGTCAAAAATTTCACAAAAACAGCATACCGCGGTATGAGGTCAAAAATATCACATAAACGTCACACTGCGGAATGATGTCAAAAATGTCACAAAAAGGTCAAAAATGTCACATCAACGTCATACTGTGGAATGATGTAAAAATTTCACAAAACGGTCAAAAATGTCACAAAAACGTCATACCGCGGCATGAGGTCAAAAATGTCGCGAAAACTTCATACCGCAGGATGAGGGCAAAAGCGTCACAAGAGTCACGAAATGTTACAAAAACGTCATACGGCAGGATGATGTCAAAAATGTCAAAAAAACCTCATACAGCGGAATGTCGTCAAAAATGTCACAAAAAGGTCAAAAATGTCACACAAACGTCATACCGCGGGATGAGGTCAAAAATGTCACAAAAATGTAATACCGCGGTATGAGGTAAAAAATGTCACAAAAACGTCATCCCGCGGAATCATGTCAAAAATGTCACAAAAACGCTATACCGTGGTATTAGGTCAAAAATGTCGCAAAAACGCCATACGGCGGGATGATGTCAAAAATGTCACAAAAACTTCATTCCACGGTATGAGGTAAAAAATGTCACAAAAAGGTCAAAAATGTCACAAAAACGTCATGCCGCGGTGTGAGGTAAAAAATGTCACAAAAACGTCATGCCGCGGAATGTTGTCAAAAATGTCACAAAAACGTCAAACTGCGGGATGATGTCCAAAATGTCACAAAAATTTCATACCGCAGTATGATGTCAAAAATGTCACAAAAACGTCATACCGCGGGATGATGTCAAAAATGTCACAAAAACGTCATACCGCAGTATGATGTCAAAAATGCCTCAAAAACGTCATACCACGGGATGATGTCAATAATGTCACAAAAAGGTCAAAAATGTCGAAAAACGTCATATCGCGGGATGAGGTCAAAAATGCCACAAAAACGTCATACCGCGGTATTAGGTCAAAAATGTCACAAAAACGTCATAAATGATGACGATGGATGATGTCAAAAATGTCACAAAAAGGTCAAAAATATCTCAAAAACGTCACACCGCGGTATGAGGTCAAAAATTTCACAAAAACGTCACACCGCGGTCTGAGGTCAAAAACGTCAAAAAAGGTCAAAAATGTCGCAGAAAGGTCAAAAATGTCACAAAAACGTCATACCGCGGTATGAGGTCAAAAATGTCACAAAAACGTCATACTGCGGGATGAGGTCAAAAATTTCACAAAAACGTTATACCGCGGTATGAGGTCAAAAATGTCACAAAAACGGCATACCACGGGATCATGTCAAAAATGTAATAAAATTGTCAAAAATGTCACAAAAACGCCATATCGCGGGATGAAGTTAAAAATGTCACAAAAACGTCATACGGCGGGATGATGTCAAAAATGTCACAAAAACGTCATACCACGGTACGAGGTCAAAAATTTCACATAAACGTTATACCGCGGGATGAGGTCAAAAATGTAACAAAAACGTCATCCCACGGAATGATGTCAAAAATTTCAGAAAAAAATTAAATACAGCGGGATGATGTCAAAATCGTCAATAAAATTTTTGAGGTCAAAAATGTCACAAAAACGTCATACTCCGGTATGAGGTCAAAAATGTCACAAAAACGTCATTCGGCGGAATCATGTCAAAAATGTCACAAAAACGTCAAAAATGTCACAAAAATTTCATACAGCGGAATGAGGTCAAAAATGTTCCAAAAAGGTCAAAAATGTCACAAAAAAGTCATAGGGCGGTATGAAGTCAAAAATGTCACAAAAACGTCATACCGCGGTCTGAGGTCAAATACGTAAAAAAAAGGTCAAAAATGTCGCAGAAAGGTCAAAAATGTCACAAAAAGGTCAAAAATGTCACAAAAACGTCATACCGCGGTATGAGGTCAAAAATGTCACAAAAACGTCATACGGCAGGATGATGTAAAAAATGTCACAAAAAGGTCAAAAATGTCACAAAAACGTCATACCCCGGTATGAGGTCAAAACTTGCACAAAAACGTCATACCGTGGTATGAGGTCAAAAATCTCAGAAACAGGTCATACCGCGGGATGAGGTCAAAAATACCTCAAAAACGTCACACCGGGGGATGATGTCAAAAATGTCACAAAAAGGTCAAAAATGTCACAAAAATTTCATGCCGCGGTATGAGGTCAAGAATCTCAGAAAAAGGTCATACCGCTGGATGTCAAAAATGTCAGAAAAAGGTAAAAAATGTCTCCAAAACGTGATACCGCGGGATGATGTCAAAAATGTCACAAAAACGTCATTCCGCGGAATGATGTCAAAAATGTCACAAAAACGTCACATCGCGGGATGAGGTAAAAAATGTGACAAAAACGTCATACCGCGGTATGAGGTCAAAAACGTAACAAAAGTCACAAAAACGTCAAACCGCGGTATGAGGTCAAAAATGTCGCAAAAACGTCATGCCGCGGGATGAGGTCAAAAATGTCACAAAAACATCACACGGCAGGAAGATGTCAAAAATATCACAAAAATTTCATACAGCGGAATGAGGTCAAAAATGTTCCAAAAAGGTCAAAAATGTCACAAAAAAGTCATAGGGCGGAATGAAGTCAAAAATGTCACAAAAACGTCATACCGCGGTCTGAGGTCAAAAACGTCAAAAAAGGTCAAAAATGTCGCAGAAAGGTCAAAAATGTCACAAAAAGGTCAAAAATGTCACAAAAACGTCATACCGCGGTATGAGGTCAAAAATGTAACACAAAGGTCATACCGCGGGATGAGGTCAAAAATTTCACAAAAACGTTATCCCGCGGTATGACGTCAAAAATGTCACAAAAAGGTCAACAATGTCGCAAAAACGTCATACCGCGTTATGAAGTCAAACATGTCACAAAAGCGTCATACCGCGGGATGAAGTAAAAAATGCCTCAAAAACGTCACACCGCGGGATGATGTCAAAAATGTCACAAACAGGTCAAAACTGTCTCAAAAACGTGATACCGCGGTATGAGGTACAAAATGTCACAAAAACGTCATACTGCGGGATGAGGTAAAAAATGTCACAAAAACGTCATACTGTGGGATGAGGTCAAAAATGTCACAAAAACGTCATACCGCGGGATGAGGTCAAAAATGTCACAAAATTTTCTTACCGCGGAATGATGTCAAAAATGTCACAAATAGGTAAAAAATGTCACAAAAACGTCATACCGCGGAATAAGGTCAAAACTTGGACAAAACGTTCAAAAATGTCACAAAAAAGTCATAGGGCGGTATGAAGTCAAAAATGTCACAAAAACGTCATACCGCGGTCTGAGGTCAAAAACGTCAAAAAAGGTCAAAAATGTCGCAGAAAGGTCAAAAATGTCACAAAAAGGTCAAAAATGTCACAAAAACGTCATACCGCGGTATGAGGTCAAAAATGTCACACAAAGGTCATACCGCGGGATGTGGTCAAAAATTTCACAAAAACGTTATACCGCGGTATGAGGTCAAAAATGTCACAAAAACGTCATACGGCAGGATGATGAAAAAAATGTCACAAAAAGGTCAAAAATGTCACAAAAACGTCATACCCCGGTATGAGGTCAAAACTTGCACAAAAACGTCATACCGTGGTATGAGGTCAAAAATCTCAGAAACAGGTCATACCGCGGGATGAGGTCAAAAATACCTCAAAAACGTCACACCGGGGGATGATGTCAAAAATGTCACAAAAAGGTCAAAAATGTCACAAAAATTTCATGCCGCGGTATGAGGTCAAGAATCTCAGAAAAAGGTCATACCGCTGGATGTCAAAAATGTCAGAAAAAGTTAAAAAATGTCTCCAAAACGTGATACCGCGGGATGATGTCAAAAATGTCACAAAAACGTCATTCCGCGGAATGATGTCAAAAATGTCACAAAAACGTCACATCGCGGGATGAGGTAAAAAATGTGACAAAAACGTCATACCGCGGTATGAGGTCAAAAAGGTAACAAAAGTCACAAAAACGTCAAACCGCGGTATGAGGTCAAAAATGTCGCAAAAACGTCATGCCGCGGGATGAGGTCAAAAATGTCACAAAAACATCACACGGCAGGATGATGTCAAAAATGTCACAAAAATTTCATACAGCGGAAAGAGGTCAAAAATGTTCCAAAAAGGTCAAAAATGTCACAAAAAAGTCATAGGGCGGTATGAAGTCAAAAATGTCACAAAAACGTCATGCCGCGGTCTGAGGTCAAAAACGTCAAAAAAGGTCAAAAATGTCGCAGAAAGGTCAAAAATGTCACAAAAACGTCATACCGCGGTATGAGGTCAAAAATGTAACACAAAGGTCATACCGCGGGATGAGGTCAAAAATTTCACAAAAACGTTATCCCGCGGTATGACGTCAAAAATGTCACAAAAAGGTCAACAATGTCGCAAAAACGTCATACCGCGTTATGAAGTCAAACATGTCACAAAAGCGTCATACCGCGGGATGAAGTAAAAAATGCCTCAAAAACGTCACACCGCGGGATGATGTCAAAAATGTCACAAACAGGTCAAAACTGTCTCAAAAACGTGATACCGCGGTATGAGGTACAAAATGTCACAAAAACGTCATACTGCGGGATGAGGTAAAAAATGTCACAAAAACGTCATACTGTGGGATGAGGTCAAAAATGTCACAAAAACGTAATACCGCGGGATGAGGTCAAAAATGTCACAAAATTTTCTTACCGCGGAATGATGTCAAAAATGTCACAAATAGGTAAAAAATGTCACAAAAACGTCATACCGCGGAATAAGGTCAAAACTTGGACAAAACGGTCAAAAATGTCGCTAAAACGTCATATCGCGGGATGAGGTCAAAAATGTCACAAAAACGTCATACCGCGGTACGAGGTAAAAAACGTCACAAAAGTCACAAAAACGTCACACGGCTGGATGATGTCAAAAATGTCACAAAAAAGTCTAAAATGTCAGAAAAACGTCATACCGCGGTGTGAGGTCAAAAATGTCACAAAAACGTCATGCCGCGGAATGTTGTCAAAAATGTCACAAAAACGTCATACCGTGGGATGATGTCAAAAATGTCACAAAAATTTCATACCGCAGTATGATGTCAAAAATGTCACAAAAAGGTAAAAAATGTCTCAAAAACGTCACACCGCGGTATGAAGTCAAAAATTTCACAAAAACGTCACACCGCGGTCTGAGGTCAAAAACGTCAAAAAAGGTCAAAAATGTCGCAGAAAGGTCAAAAATGTCACAAAAACGTCATACCGCGGTATGAGGTCAAAAATGTAACACAAAGGTCATACCGCGGGATGAGGTCAAAAATTTCACAAAAACGTTATCCCGCGGTATGACGTCAAAAATGTCACAAAAAGGTCAACAATGTCGCAAAAACGTCATACCGCGTTATGAAGTCAAACATGTCACAAAAGCGTCATACCGCGGGATGAAGTAAAAAATGCCTCAAAAACGTCACACCGCGGGATGATGTTAAAAATGTCACAAACAGGTCAAAACTGTCTCAAAAACGTGATACCGCGGTATGAGGTACAAAATGTCACAAAAACGTCATACTGCGGGATGAGGTAAAAAATGTCACAAAAACGTCATACTGTGGGATGAGGTCAAAAATGTCACAAAAACGTAATACCGCGGGATGAGGTCAAAAATGTCACAAAATTTTCTTACCGCGGAATGATGTCAAAAATGTCACAAATAGGTAAAAAATGTCACAAAAACGTCATACCGCGGAATAAGGTCAAAACTTGGACAAAACGGTCAAAAATGTCGCTAAAACGTCATATCGCGGGATGAGGTCAAAAATGTCACAAAAACGTCATACCGCGGTACGAGGTAAAAAACGTCACAAAAGTCACAAAAACGTCACACGGCTGGATGATGTCAAAAATGTCACAAAAAGATCAAAATTGTCACAAAAACGTCATGCGGCGGGATGAGGTCAAAAAAGTCATAAAAACGTCATACCGTGGAATGAGGTCAAAAATGTCACAAAAACGTCAGATGAGGTCAAAAATGTCACAAAAACGTCAAACCACGGTATGAAGTCAAAAATCTCAGAAAAAGGTCATACCGTGGGATGAAGTCAAAAATTTCACAAAAGCGTTATCCCGCAGTATGAGGTCAAAAATGTCAAAAAAAGGTCAAAAATGTCGCAAAAACGTCATACCGCGGGATGAGGTCAAATATGACTCAAAAACGTCATACCGCGGGATGAGGTCAAAAATGTCACAAAAAGGTCAAAAATGTCACAAAAACGGCATACCACAATATGATGTCAAAAATGTCACAAAAACGTCATACCGCGGGATGATGTCAAAAATGTCACAAAAACGTTATACCGCGGCATGAGGTCAGAAACGTCACAAAAAGGTCAAAAATGTCACAAAAACGTCATACCGCGGGATGAGGTCAAAAATGCCTCAAAAACGTCACACCGCGGGATTATGTCAAAAATGTCACAAAAAAGTCAAAAATGTCACAAAAACGTAATACAATGGTATGAGGTCAAAAATGTCACATAAACGTCATACTGCGGAATGCGGTCAAAAATGTCACAAAAAGGTCAAAAATGTTACAAAAACGTCATACCGGGGGATGAGGTCAAAAATGCTTCAAAAACGTCACACCGCGGGATGATGTCAAAAATGTCACAAAAAGGTCAAAAATTTCTCAAAAGCGTGATACCGCGGTGTGAGGTTGAAAATGTCACAAAAACGTCATACCACGGTATGATGTCAAAAAGGTCACAAAAACGTCATACCGCGGAATGGTGTCAAAAATGTTGCAAAAACGTCATACCGCGGGATGAGGTCAAAAATGTCACAAAAACGTCATACGGCGGGATGATGTCAAAAATGTCACGAAAATTTCATACCGCGGAATGAGGTCAAAAATGTTCCAAAACGGTCAAAAATGTCACAAAAAAGTCATAAAGCGGCATGAAGTCAAAAATGTCACAAAAACGTCATACCGCGGTTTGAGGTCAAAAATGTCACAAAAATTTTTGACCTCTTTTTCTGAGGTAAAAAATCTCAGAAAAAGGTCATCCCGCGGGATGATGTCAAAAATGTCACAAAAACGTTATACCGCGGTATGAGGTCAGAAACGTCACAAAAAGGTGAAAAATGTCACAAAAACGTCATACCGCGGGATGAGGTCAAAAATGCTTCAAAAACGTCACACCGCGGGATGATGTAGAAAATGTCACAAAAAAGTCAAAAATGTCACAAAAAGGACAAAAATGTCACATAAAAGTCAAACCGCGGTATGAGGTCAAAAACGTCACAAAAAGGTCAAAAATGTCACATAAAAGTCATACCGCGGTATGAGGTCAAAAATGTCACAAAAACATCATACCGCGGGATGAGGTCAAAAATGTCACAAAAACGTCATACCGAAGTCTGAGGTCAAAAACGTCACAAAATGGTCGAAAATGTCACAAAAAGGACAAAAATGTCACATAAAAGTCAAACCGCGGTATGAGGTCAAAAATGTCGCAAAAATTTCATGCCGCGGTATGAGGTCAAAAATCACACAAAAACGTCATACCACGGTATGAGGTCAAAAATGTCACAAAAACGTCATACCGCGGTCTGAGGTCAAAAACGTCACAAAAAGGTCAAAAATGTCACATAAAAGTCATACCGCGGTATGAGGTCAAAAATGTCACAAAAAGGTCAAAAATGTCGCAAAAACGTCATACCGCGGAATCATGTCAAAACATGCACAAAAAGGTCAAAAATGTCACATAAAAGTCATACCGCGGAATGATGTCAAAAATGTCAAAAAAACGTCATTCCGCGGGATGTCAAAAATGTCACAAAAACGTTATGTCGCGGGATGTGGTCAAAAATGTCACAAAAACATCATACCGCGGTATGAGGTCAAAAATGTGAAAAAAACATCATACTGCGGTATGAGGTCAAAAAAGTACAAAAGTCACAAAAACGTCATAAGGCGGCATGAGGTCAAAAACGTCACAAACAGGTCAAAAACGTCACAAAAAGGTCAAAAATGTCACATAAAAGTCATACCGCGGTGTGAGGTCAAAAATGTCACAAAAACGTCATTCCGCGGTATGAGGTAAAAAACGTCACAAAAAGGTCAAAAATGTCACAAAAAGGTCATGAATGTGACAAAAAGGTCATAAATGTCACATAAAAGTCACACCGCGGTATGAGGTCAATAATGTCACAAAAACGTCATACCGCGGTATGAGGTCAAAAACGTCACAAAATCGTCATACCGCGGTATGAGGTCAAAAACGTCACAAAAAGGTCAAAAATGTCACGAAAACATCATACCGCGGTATGAGGTCAAAAATGTCAAAAAAATTTCATAACGCGGTATGAGGTCAAAAATGTCACAAAAATTTGATGAGGTCAAAAATTTCAGAAAAAGGTCATACCGCGGGATGAGGTCAAAACTTTCACAAAAACGTTATACGGCGGGATGAGGTCAAAAATGTCACAAAAAGGTCAAACCGCGGAATGAGGTCAAAAATGTCACAATAACGTCATACCGCGGTATGAGGTCAAAAATGTCGCGAAAACGTCATACCGCAGTATGAGGTCAAAAATTTCACAAAAACAGCATACCGCGGTATGAGGTCAAAAATATCACATAAACGTCATACTGCGGAATGATGTCAAAAATGTCACAAAAAGGTCAAAAATGTCACATCAACGTCATACTGTGGAATGATGTAAAAATTTCACAAAACGGTCAAAAATGTCACAAAAACGTCATACCGCGGCATGAGGTCAAAAATGTCGCGAAAACTTCATACCGCAGGATGAGGGCAAAAGCGTCACAAGAGTCACGAAATGTTACAAAAACGTCATACGGCAGGATGATGTCAAAAATGTCAAAAAAACCTCATACAGCGGAATGTCGTCAAAAATGTCACAAAAAGGTCAAAAATATCACACAAACGTCATACCGCGGGATGAGGTCAAAAATGTCACAAAAATGTAATACCGCGGTATGAGGTAAAAAATGTCACAAAAACGTCATCCCGCGGAATCATGTCAAAAATGTCACAAAAACGCTATACCGTGGTATTAGGTCAAAAATGTCGCAAAAACGCCATACGGCGGGATGATGTCAAAAATGTCACAAAAACTTCATTCCACGGTATGAGGTAAAAAATGTCACAAAAAGGTCAAAAATGTCACAAAAACGTCATACCGCGGTGTGAGGTAAAAAATGTCACAAAAACGTCATGCCGCGGAATGTTGTCAAAAATGTCACAAAAACGTCAAACTGCGGGATGATGTCAAAAATGTCACAAAAATGTCATACCGCAGTATGATGTCAAAAATGTCACAAAAACGTCATACCGCGGGATGATGTCAAAAATGTCACAAAAACGTCATACCGCAGTATGATGTCAAAAATGCCTCAAAAACGTCATACCACGGGATGATTTCAATAATGTCACAAAAAGGTCAAAAATGTCGAAAAATGTCATATCGCGGGATGAGGTCAAAAATGCCACAAAAACGTCATACCGCGGTATGTGGTCAAAAATGTCACAAAAACGTCATACCGCGGGATGATGTCAAAAATTTCACAAAAAGGTCAAAAATGTCTCAAAAACGTCACACCGCGGTATGAGGTCAAAAATTTCACAAAAACGTCACACCGCGGTATGAGGTCAAAATTTTCACAAAAACGTCATACTGCGGAATGATGTCAAAAATGTCACAAAAATTTCATACGGCGGTATGAGGTCAAAAATGTCACAAAAACGTCATACCACGGAATGCTGTCAAAAATGTCACAAAAACGTCATCCCGCGGAATGATGTCAAAAATGTCACAACAATGTCATATCGCGGAATGATGTGAAAAAATTTCACAAAAAAGTCACACCGGGGGATGATGTGACAAAAGTCACAAAAACGTCATACCGCGGTATGAGGTCAAAAATGTCACAAAAACGTAATACCACGGAATCATGTCAAAAATGTCACAAAAAGGTCAAAAATGTCACAAAAACGTTATACCGCGGTATGAGGTCAAAAATGTCACAAAAACGGCATACCACGGGATCATGTCAAAAATGTAATAAAATTGTCAAAAATGTCACAAAAACGCCATATCGCGGGATGAAGTTAAAAATGTCACAAAAACGTCATACGGCGGGATGATGTCAAAAATGTCACAAAAACGTCATACCACGGTACGAGGTCAAAAATTTCACATAAACGCTATATCGCGGGATGAGGTCAAAAATGTAACAAAAACGTCATCCCACGGAATGATGTCAAAAATTTCAGAAAAAAGTCATACAGCGGGATGATGTCAAAAATGTCACAAAAGTCACAAAGACGTCATACCGCGGTATGAGGTCAAAAATGTCACAAAAACGTCATACTCCGGTATGAGGTCAAAAATGTCACAAAAACGTCATTCGGCGGAATCATGTCAAAAATGTCACAAAAACGTCAAAAATGTCACAAAAATTTCATACAGCGGAATGAGGTCAAAAATGTTCCAAAAAGGTCAAAAATGTCACAAAAAGTAATAGGGCGGTATGAAGTCAAAAATGTCACAAAAACGTCATACCGCGGTCTGAGGTCAAAAACGTCAAAAAAGGTCAAAAATGTCGCAGAAAGGTCAAAAATGTCACAAAAAGGTCAAAAATGTCACAAAAACGTCATACCGCGGTATGAGGTCAAAAATGTCACACAAAGGTCATACCGCGGGATGAGGTCAAAAATTTCACAAAAACGTTATCCCGTGGTATGACGTCAAAAATGTCACAAAAAAGTCAACAATGTCGCAAAAACGTCATACCGCGTTATGAAGTCAAACATGTCACAAAAGTGTCATACCGCGGGATGAAGTAAAAAATGCCTCAAAAACGTCACACCGCGGGATGATGTCAAAAATGTCACAAACAGGTCAAAACTGTCTCAAAAACGTGATACCGCGGTATGAGGTACAAAATGTCACAAAAACGTCAAACTGCGGGATGAGGTAAAAAATGTCACAAAAACGTCATACTGCGGGATGAGGTCAAAAATGTCACAAAAACGTCATACCGCGGGATGAGGTCAAAAATGTCACAAAAATTTCATACCGCGGAATGATGTCAAAAATGTCACAAATAGGTAAAAAATGTCACAAAAACGTCATACCGCGGAATAAGGTCAAAACTTGGACAAAACGTTCAAAAATGTCGCTAAAACGTCATATTGCGGGATGAGGTCAAAAATGTCACAAAAACGTCATACCGCGGTACGAGGTAAAAAACGTCACAAAAGTCACAAAAACGTCACACGGCTGGATGATGTCAAAAATGTCACAAAAAAGTCTAAAATGTCAGAAAAACGTCATACCGCGGTGTGAGGTCAAAAATGTCACAAAAACGTCATGCCGCGGAATGTTGTCAAAAATGTCACAAAAACGTCATACCGTGGGATGATGTCAAAAATGTCACAAAAATTTCATACCGCAGTATGATGTCAAAAATGTCACAAAAACGTCATACCACGGTATGAGGTCAAAATTGTCACATAAACGTCATAATGCGGAATGATGTCAAAACTTGCACGAAAAGGTCAAAAATGTCGAAAAACGTCCTATCGCGGGATGAGGTCAAAAATGTCACAAAAACGTCATACCGCGGGATGATGTCAAAAATGTCACAAAAAGGTAAAAAATGTCTCAAAAACGTCACACCGCGGTAAGAGGTCAAAACTTTCACAAAAACGTCATACCGCGGAATCATGTAAAAAATGTCACAAAAAGGTCAAAAATGTCACAAAAACGTCATACCGCGGCATGAGGTCAAAAACGTCACACAAGTCACAAAAACGTCATACCGCGGTATGAGGTCAAAAATGTCACAAAAACGTCATACGGCGGGATGATGTCAAAAATTTCACAAAAACTTCATCCCACGGTATGAGGTCAAAAATGTCACAAAAAAGTCTAAAATGTCACAAAAACGTCATACCGCGGTGTGAGGTCAAAAATGTCACAAAAACGTCATGCCGCGGGATGATGTCAAAAATGTCACAAAAAAGTCTAAAATGTCACAAAAACGTCATGCCGCCGAATGTTGTCAAAAATGTCACAAAAACGTCATACCGTGGGATGATGTCAAAAATGTCACAAAAATTTCATACCGCAGTATGATGTCAAAAATGCCTCAAAAACGTCATACCGCGGGATGATGTCAAAAATGTCACAAAAAGGTCAAAAATGTCTCAAAAACATCACACCGCAGAATGAGGTCAAAAATTTCACAAAAACGTCATACCGCGGTATGAGGTCAAAATTGTCACATAAACGTCATACAGCGGAATGAGGTCAAAAATGTCACAAAAAAGTCTAAAATGTCACAAAAACGTCATGCCGCGGTGTGAGGTCAAAAATGTCACAAAAACGTCATGCCGCGGAATGTTGTCAAAAATGTCACAAAAACGTCATACCGTGGGATGATGTCAAAAATTTCACAAAAATTTCATACCGCAGTATGATGTCAAAAATGCCTCAAAAACGTCATACCGCGGGATGATGTCAAAAATGTCACAAACGTTTCATACCGCAGTATGATGTCAAAAATGCCTCAAAAACGTCATACCACGGGATGATGTCAAAAATGTCACAAAAAAGTCTAAAATGTCACAAAAACGTCATACCACGGTGTGAGGTCAAAAATGTCACAAAAACGTCATGCCGCAGAATGTTGTCAAAAATGTCACAAAAACGTCATACCGTGGGATGATGTCAAAAATGTCACAAAAATTTCATACCGCAGAATGATGTCAAAAATGCCTAAAAAACGTCATACCGCGGGATGATGTCAAAAATGTCACAAAAAGGTCAAAAATGTCTCAAAAACGTCACACCGCAGAATGAGGTCAAAAATTTCACAAAAACGTCATACCGCGGTATGAGGTCAAAATTGTCACATAAATGTCATACTGCGGAATGAGGTCAAAAATGTCACAAAAAAGTCGAAAATGTCACAAAAACGTCATACCGCGGTGTGAGGTCAAAAATGTCACAAAAACGTCATGCCGCGGAATGTTGTCAAAAATGTCACAAAAACGTCATACAGTGGGATGTTGTCAAAAATTTCACAAAAATTTCATACCGCACTATGAGTTCAAAAATTTCACAAAAACGTCATACCGCGGTATGAGGTCAATATTGTCACATAAACGTCATACTGCGGAATGAGGTCAAAAATGTCACAAAAAAGTCTAAATTTGTCACAAAAACGTCATACCGCGGTGTGAGGTCAAATATGTCACAAAAACGTCATGCCGCAGAATGTTGTCAAAAATGTCACAAAAACGTCATACCGCGGTATGAGGTCAAAATTGTCACATAAACGTCATACGGCGGAATGAGGTCAAAAATGTCACAAAAAAGTCTAAAATGTAACAAAAACGTCATACCGCGGTGTGAGGTCAAAAACATCACAAAAACATACCGCGGTATCATGTCACAAAAACGTCATAAAAAGGTCAAAAATGTCTCAAAAACGTCATATCGCGGGATGAGGTTAAAAATGTCACAAAATTGTCAAAAATGTCACAAAAAGGTCAAAAATGTCACAAAAACGTTATACCACGGTATGAGGTCAAAAATGTCACAAAAACGTCATACCACGGGATCATGTCAAAAATGTAATAAAAAGGTCAAAAATGTCACAAAAACGTCATATCGCGGGATGAGGTTAAAAATGTCACAAAAACGTCATACGGCGGAATGATGTCAAAAATGTCACAAAAACGTCATACCGCGGTATGAGGTCAAAAACGTCACAAAAGTCACAAAGACGTCATACCGCGGAATGAGGTCAAAAACGTCACAAAAACGTCATACCGCGATATGAGGTCAAAAATGTCACAAAAACGTCATACCGCGGAATCATGTCAAAAATGTCACAAAAAGGTCAAAAATATCACAAAAACGTCATACCGCGGTGTGAGGTCAAAAATATCACAAAAACATACCGCGGGATCATGTCACAAAAACGTCATAAAAAGGTCAAAAATGTCTCAAAAACGTCATATCGCGGGATGAGGTTAAAAATGTCACAAAATTGTCAAAAATGTCACAAAAAGTTCAAAAATGTCACAAAAACGTTATACCACGGTATGAGGTCAAAAATGTCACAAAAACGTCATACCACGGGATCATGTCAAAAATGTAATAAAAAGGTCAGAAATTTCACAAAAACGTCATATCGCGGGATGAGGTTAAAAATGTCACAAAAACGTCATACGGCGGAATGATGTCAAAAATGTCACAAAAACGTCATACCGCGGTATGAGGTCAAAAACGTCACAAAAGTCACAAAGACGTCATACCGCGGTATGAGGTCAAAAATGTCGCAAAAACGTCATACCGGGGGATGAGGTCAAAAACGTCACAAAAACGTCATACCGCGATATGAGGTCAAAAATGTCACAAAAACGTCATACCGCGGAATCATGTCAAAAATGTCACAAAAAGGTCAAAAATATCACAAAAACATCATACCGCGGGATGCGGTCAAAAATGTCACAAAAACGTCATTCCGCGGGATGAGGTCAAAAATGTTCCAAAAAGGTCAAAAATGTCACAAAAAAGTCATACCGCGGTCTAAGGTCAAAAACGTCACAAAAAGGTAAAAAATGTCACATAAAAGTCATACCGCGGTATGAGGTCAAAAATGTCACAAAAACGTCATACCACAGTATGAGGTCAAAAATGTCACAAAAATTTCATACCGCAGTGTGAGGTCAAAAATCTCACAAATACGTTATACCGCGGTATGAGGTCAGAAATTTCACAAAAAGGTCAAAAATGTCGCAAAAACGTCATACCGCGGGATGCGGTCAAAAATGCCTCAAAAACGTCACACCGGGGGATAATGTCAAAAATGTCACAAAAAGGTCAAGAATGTCTGAAAAATTTGATACCGCGGTATGATGTCAAAAATGTCACAAAAACGTCATACCGCGGAATTATGTCAAAAATGTCACAAAAACGTCACATCGCGGGATGAGGTGAAAAATGTCACAAAAACGTCATACCGTGGTATGAGGTCAAAAATGTTCCAAAAAGGTCAAAAATGTTCCAAAAAGGTCAAAAATGTCACAAAAAGGTCAAAACTGTCTCAAAAACGTGATTCCGCGGTATGAGGTCAAAAATGTCACAAAAACGTCATACCGCGGGATGAGGTCAAAAATGTCACAAAAAAGTCATACGGCGGGATGATGTAAAAAATGTCACAAAAAGGTCAAAATGTCACAAAAACGTCATATCCCGGTATGAGGTCAAAACTTGCACATAAACGTCATACCGTGACGTTGTGTGACGTTTTGAGGTCAAAAACGTCACAAAAAGGTCTAAAAATGTCACAAAAAGGTCATAAATGTCACATAAAAGTCACACCGCAGTATGAGGTCAAAAATGTGACAAAAATTTCATACCGCGGGATGAGGTCAGAAATGTCACAAAAAGGTAAAAAATGTCACAAAAACGTCATACCGCGGGATGAGGTCGAAAATGCCTCAAAAACGTCACACCGCGGGATGATGTCAAAAATGTCACAAACAGGTCAAAACTGTCTCAAAAACGTGATACCGCGGTATGAGGTACAAAATGTCACAAAAACGTCAAACTGCGGGATGAGGTAAAAAATGTCACAAAAACGTCATACTGCGGGATGAGGTCAAAAATGTCACAAAAACGTCATACCGCGGGATGAGGTCAAAAATGCCTCAAAAACGTCACACCGCGGGATGATGTCAAAAATGTCACAAAAAAGTCAAAAATGTCACAAAAACGTAATACAATGGTATGAGGTCAAAAATGTCACATAAACGTCATACTGCGGAATGCGGTCAAAAATGTCACAAAAAGGTCAAAAATGTTACAAAAACGTCATACCGGGGGATGAGGTCAAAAATGCTTCAAAAACGTCACACCGCGGGATGATGTAGAAAATGTCACAAAAAAGTCAAAAATGTCACAAAAAGGACAAAAATGTCACATAAAAGTCAAACCGCGGTATGAGGTCAAAAATGTCGCAAAAATTTCATGCCGCGGTATCAGGTCAAAAATCACACAAAAACGTCATACCACGGTATGAGGTCAAAAATGTCACAAAAACGTCATACCGCGGTCTGAGGTCAAATACGTAAAAAAAGGTCAAAAATGTCACACAAAGGTCATACCGCGGGATGAGGTCAAAAGTGTCACAAAAACGTCATGCCGCGGAATGTTGTCAAAAATGTCACAAAAACGTCATACCGTGGGATGATATCAAAAATGTCACAAAAATTTCATACCGCAGTATGATGTCAAAAATGTCACAAAAACGTCATACCACGGTATGAGGTCAAAATTGTCACATAAACGTCATACTGCGGAATGATGTCTAAAATGTCACAAAAAGGTAAAAAATGTCACAAATACGTCATACCGCAGAATGAGGTCAAAACTTGCACGAAAAGGTCAAAAATGTCGAAAAACGTCATATCGCGGGATGAGGTCAAAAATGTCACAAAAACGTCATACCGCGGGATGATGTCAAAAACATCACAAAAAGGTCAAAAATGTCACAAAAACGTCATACCGCGGCATGAGGTCAAAAACGTCACAAAAGTCACAAAAACGTCATACCGCGGTGTGAGGTCAAAAATGTCACAAAAACGTCATACCGCGGGATGAGGTCGAAAATGCCTCAAAAACGTCACACCGCGGGATGATGTCAAAAATGTCACAAAAAGGTCAAAGCTGTCTCAAAAACGTGATACCGCGGTATGAGGTCAAAAATGTCACAAAAACGTTACACCGCGGGATGAGGTCAAAAATGTCACAAAAACGTCATACGGCGGGATGATGTAAAAAATGTCACAAAAAGGTCAAAAATGTCACAAAAACGTCAGACCCCGGTATGAGGTCAAAACTTGCACAAAAACGTCATTCCGTGGTATGAGGTCAAAAATCTCAGAAAAAGGTCATTCCGCGGGATGAGGTCAAAATTACCTCAAAAACGTCAGACCGGGGGATGATGTCAAAAATGTCACAAAAAGGTCAAAAATGTCACAAAAATTTCATGCCGCGGTATGAGGTCAAGAATCTCAGAAAAAGGTCATACCGCTGAATGTGAAAAATGTCAGAAAAAGGTAAAAAATGTCTCCAAAACGTGATACCGCGGGAAGATGTCAAAAATGTCACAAAAACGTCATTCCGCGGGAAGATGTCAAAAATGTCACAAAAACGTCATTCCGCGGAATGATGTCAAAAATGTCACAAAAACGTCACATCGCGGGATGAGGTAAAAAATGTCACAAAAACGTCATACCGCGGTATGAGGTCAAAAACGTAACAAAAGTCACAAAAACGTCATACCGCGGTATGAGGTCAAAAATGTCGCAAAAACGTCATGCCGCGGGATGAGGTCAAAAATGTCACAAAAACATCACACGGCAGGATGATGTCAAAAATGTCACAAAAATTTCATACAGCGGAATGAGGTCAAATGTTCCAAAAAGGTCAAAAATGTCACAAAAAAGTCATAGGGCGGTATGAAGTCAAAAATGTCACAAAAACGTCATACCGGGGTCTGAGGTCAAATACGTAAAAAAAGGTCAAAAATGTCGCAGAAAGGTCAAAAATGTCACAAAAAGGTCAAAAATGTCACAAAAGCGTCATACCGCGGTATGAGGTCAAAAATGTCACACAAAGGTCATACCGCGGGATGAGGATGAGGTCAAAAATTTCACAAAAACGTTATACCGCGGTATGAGGTCAAAAATGTCACAAAAAGGTCAACAATGTCGCAAAAACGTCATACCGCGTTATGAAGTCAAACATGTCACAAAAGCGTCATACCGCGGGATGAGGTAAAAAATGCCTCAAAAACGTCACACCGCGGGATGATGTCAAAAATGTCACAAACAGGTCAAAACTGTCTCAAAAACGTGATACCGCGGTATGAGGTACAAAATGTCACAAAAACGTCATACTGCGGGATGAGGTCAAAAATGTCACAAAAACGTCATACTGCGGGATGAGGTCAAAAATGTCACAAAAATTTCAGACCGCAGTATGAGGTCAAAAATTTCACAAAAACGTCATACCGCGGTATGAGGTCAAAATTGTCACATAAACGTCATACTGCGGAATGAGGTCAAAAATGTCACAAAAAAGTCTAAAATGTCACAAAAACGTCATACCGCGGTGTGAGGTCAAAAATGTCATAGAAACGTCATGCCGCAGAATGTTGTCAAAAATGTCACAAAAACGTCATACCGTGGGATGATGTCAAAAATGTCACATGAACGTCATACTGCGGAATGAGGTCAAAAATGTCACAAAAAAGGTAAAAAATGTCACAAAAATGTCATACCGCGGGATGAGGTCAAAAGTTGCACAAAAAGGTCAAAAATGTCGCAAAAACGTCATATCACGTGATGAGGTAAAAAATGTCACAAAAACGTCATACCGCGGTATGAGGTCAAAAATGTCACAAAAGCGTCATACCGCGGTATGAGGTCAAAAACGTCACAAAAATCACAAAAACGTTATACGGCGGGATGATGTCAAAAATGTCACAAAAACTTCATGCCACGGTATGAGGTCAAAAATGTCACAAAAAAGTCTAAAATATCACAAAAACGTCATACCGCGGTGTAAGGTCAAAAATGTCACAAAAACGTCATGCCGCGGAATGTTTTCAAAAATGTCATAAAAACATCGTACCGTGGGATGATGTCAAAAATGTCACAAAAATTTCATAACGCAGTATGATGTCAAAAATGTCACAAAAACGTCATACCGCGGGATGATGTCAAAAATGTCACAAAAATTTCATACGGCAGTATGATGTCAAAAATGCCTCAAAAACGTCAAAAATGTCTCAAAAACGTCACACCGCCGTATAAGGTCAAAAATGTCACAAAAACGTCATACCGCGGAATCATGTCAAAAATGTCACAAAAGTAATCCCGTGGTATACGGTCAAAAATGTCACAAAAACGTCATACCGCGGAATGATGTCAAAAATGTCACAAAAATGTCACAAAGATGTCATACCGCAGGATCATGTCAAAAACGTCATAAAAAGATCAAAAATGTCTCAAAAACGTCATACCGCGGTATGAAGCCAAAAATGTCACAAAAACGTCATACCGCGGAATCATGGCAAAAATGTCACAAAAAGGTCAAAAATGTCACAAAAACGTCATGCCGCGGAATGTTGTCAAAAATGTCACAAAAACGTCATACCGTGGGATGATGTCAAAAATGTCACAAAAATTTCATACCGCAGTATGATGTCAAAAATGTCACAAAAACGTCATACCACGGTATGAGGTCAAAATTGTCACATAAACGTCATACTGCGGAATGATGTCAAAAATGTCACAAAAAGGTCAAAAATGTCACAAAAACGTCATACCGCGGCATGAGGTCAAAAACGTCACAAAAGTCACAAAAACGTCATACCGCGGTATGAGGTCAAAAATGTCACAAAAACGTCACACCACGGGATGATGTCAAAAATGTCACAAAAAGGTCAAAAATGTCTCAAAAACGTGATTCCGCGGTATGAGGTCAAAAACGTCACGAAAACGTCATACCGCGGTATGAGGTCAAAAATGTCACAAAAACGTTATACCGCGGGATGAAGTCAAAAATGTCACAAAAACGTCATACCGTGGAATGATGTCAAAAAATTCACAGAAAAGTCATACCGCGGTATGAGGTCAAAAATGTCACAAAAACGTCATATGAGGTATGACTTCAAAAATGTCACAAAAGCGTCAAACCGCGGAAACATGTACAAAATGTCAAAAAACGTCACAAAAGACACAAAAATTTCATACCACGGTATGAGGTCAAAAATGTCACAAAAACGTCATACCACGTTTTGAGGTCAAAAATGTCACAAAAACGTCATACCGCGGTATGAGGTCAAAAATGTCACAAAAACGTCATACCGCGGTATGAGGTCAAAAACGTCACAAAAGTCACAAAAACGTCATACCGCGGTATGTTGTCACAAATGTCACAAAAACGTCATGCCGCGGAATGTTGTCAAAAATGTCACAAAAACGTCATTCCGTGGGATGATGTCAAAAATGTCACAAAAATTTCATACCGCAGTATGAGGTCAAAAATTTCACAAAAACGTCATACCGCGGTCTGAGGTCAAAATTGTCACATAAACGTCATACTGCGGAATGAGGTCAAAAATGTCACAAAAAAGTCTAAAATATCACAAAAACGTCATACCGCGGTGTGAGGTCAAAAATGTCACAAAAACGTCATGCCGCAGAATGTTGTCAAAAATGTCACAAAAACGTCATACCACGGTATGAGGTCAAAATTGTCACATAAACGTCATACTGCGGAATGAGGTCAAAAATGTCACAAAAAAGTCTAAAATGTCACAAAAACGTCATACCGCGGTGTGAGGTCAAAAATGTCACAAAAACGTCATGCCGCAGAATGTTGTCAAAAATGTCACAAAAACGTCATACCGTGGGATGATGTCAAAAATGTCACATGAATGTCATACTGCGGAATGAGGTCAAAAATGTCACAAAAAAAGTAAAAAATGTCACAAAAATGTCATACCGCGGGATGAGGTCAAAACTTGCACAAAAAGGTCAAAAATGTCGCAAAAACGTCATATCACGTGATGAGGTAAAAAATGTCACAAAAACGTCATACCGCGGTATGAGGTCAAAAATGTCACAAAAACGTCATACCGCGGTATGAGGTCAAAAACGTCACAATAGTCACAAAAACGTCATACGGCTGGATGATGTCAAAAATGTCACAAAAACTTCATACCACGGTATGAGGTCAAAAATGTCACAAAAAAGTCTAAAATGTCACAAAAACGTCATACCGCGGTGTGAGGTCAAAAACATCACAAAAACATACCGCGGGATCATGTCACAGAAACGTCATAAAAAGTTCAAAAATGTCTCAAAAACGTCATATCGCGGGATGAGGTTAAAAATGTCACAAAATTGTCAAAAATGTCACAAAAAGTTCAAAAATGTCACAAAAACGTTATACCACGGTATGAGGTCAAAAATGTCACAAAAACGTCATACCACGGGATCATGTCAAAAATGTAATAAAAAGGTCAAAAATGTCACAAAAACGTCACATCGCGGGATGAGGTGAAAAATGTTACAAAAACGTCATACCGCAGTATGAGGTCAAAACTTGCACGAAAAGGTCAAAAATGCCATAAAAACGTCACACTGCGGGATGACGTTAAAAATGTCACAAAAATGTCATAACGCGGGATGAGGTCAAAAATGTCACATAAACGTCATACTGCGGAATGATGTCAAAAATGTCACAAAAAGGTCAAAAATGTCACAATAACGTCATACCGCGGTATGAGGTCAAAAACGACACAAAAGTCACAAAAACGTCATACCGCGGTATGAGGTCAAAAATGTCACAAAAACGTCATACCGCGGAATCATGTCAAAAATGTCACAAAAAGGTCAAAAATGTCACAAAAACGTCATACGGCGGGATGATGTTAAAAATGTCACAAAAACGTCATACCGCGGTATGAGGTCAAAAATTTCACAAAAACGTTATACCGCGGGATGAGGTCAAAAATGTCACAAAAACGTCATACCGCGGTATGAGGTCAAAAATGTCACAAAAACGTCATAACGCGGAATCATGTTTAAAATGTCACAAAAACGTCATACCACGGGATGAGGTCAAAAATGTCAAAAAAAGATCAAAAATGTCTGAAAAACGTCATATCGCGGTATGACGTGTTTATGAGGTCAAACACGTCAAAAAAGTCACAAAAACGTCATACCACGGTATGATGTCAAAAATGTCACAAAAACGTCACACGGCGGAATGAGGTCAAAAATGTCACAAAAACGTCATACCGCGGGATGATGTCAAAAATGTCACAAAAACGTCATACCGCGGTATGACGTCAAAAATTTCACAAAAACGTTATACCGCGGGATGAGGTCAAAAATGTCACAAAAACGTCATACCGCGGTATGAGGTCAAAAATGTCACAAAAACGTCATGCCGCGGAATCATGTTTAAAATGTCACAAAAACGTCTTACCGCGGGATGAGGTCAAAAATGTCACAAAAACGTCATATCGCGGAATGTCGTCAAAAATGTCACAAAAAGGTCAAAAATGTCTCAAAATCGTCATTCCGCAGGATGAGGTCAAAAATGTCAGAAAAAGGTCATACTGCGGAATCATGTCAAAAATGTCACAAAAAGGTCAAAAATGTCACAAAAACGTTATACGGCGGTATGAGGTCAAAACTGTCACAGAAACGTCATACCGCGGGATCATGTCAAAAATGTCAAAAACAGGTCAAAAACCTCATACCGCGGAATGAGGTCAAAAATGTTCGAAAAAGGTCAAAAATGTCACAAAAAATTCATAAAGCGGTATGAAGTCAAAAATGTCACAAAAACGTCATACCGCGGTCTGAGGTAAAAAATGTCACAAAAAGGTCAAAAATGTCGCAAAAACGTTATACCGCGGTATGACGTCAAAAATGCCTCAAAAACGTCACACCGCGGGATGATGTCAAAAATGTCACAAAAAGGTCAAAAATGTCTCAAAAACGTCATACGGCGGGATGATGTAAAAAATGTCACAAAAATTTCATAACGCAGTATGATGTAAAAAATGTCACAAAAACGTCATACCGCGGTCTGAGGTAAAAAAATGTCACAAAAAGGTCAAAAATGTCGCAAAAACGTTATACCGCGGTATGAGGTCAAAAATGCCTCAAAAACGTCATTCCGTGGGATGATGTCAAAAATGTCACAAAAAGGTCAAAAATGTCTCAAAAACGTCACACCGCGGAATGATGTCAAAACTTGCACAAAAAGGTCAAAAATGTTGCAAAAACGTCATATCGCGGGATGAGGCCAAAAATGTCACAATAACGTCATACCGTGGGATGAGGTCAAAAATGTCACAACAACGTCATACCGTGGTAGAAGGTCAAAAATGTCACAAAGATCAAAAATGTCACAAAAACGTCATACCGCGGGATGAGGTCAAAAATGTCATAAAAACGTAATACCACGTTATGATGTCAGAAATGTCTCAAAAACGTCAGATGAGGTAAAAAATGTCACAAAAACGTCATACCGCGGGATGAGGTCAAAAATGTCATAAAAACGTCATACCACGGTATGAGGTCAAAAATGTCACGAACACGTCAGATGAGGTCAAAAATGTCACAAAAACGTGATTCCGCGGTATGAGGTCAAAAATGTCACAAAAATGTCATACCGCGGGATGAGGTCAAAAATGCCTCAAAAACGTCATACCGCGGGATGATGTCAAAAATGTCACAAAAAGGTAAAAAATGTCTCAAAAACGTGATACCGCGGTGTGAGGTCAAAAATGTCACAAAAACGTCATACCGCGTGATGAAGTCAAAAATGTCACAAAAACGTCATACGGCGGGATAATGTCAAAAATGTCACAAAAAGGTCAAAAATGTCACAAAAGCTGCATTCCACGATATGATTTCAAAAATGTCACAAAAGCGTCATAGCGCGGAATGATGTCAAAAATGTCACAAAAACGTCACATCGCAGGATGAGGTCATAAATTTCACAAAAACGTCATACTGCGGTATGAGGTCAAAAACGTCACAAAAGTCACAAAAACGTCATACCGCGCGGTATGAGGTCAAAAATGTCACAAAAACGTCATACCGCGTTATGAGGTCAAAAACGTCACAAAAATGTCAAAAATGTGGCAAAAACGTCATACGGCGGTATGAGGTCAAAAATGTTACAAAAACGTCATACCGCGGGATGAGGTCAAAAATGCCTCAAAAACGTCACACCGCGGGATGATGTCAAAAATGTCACAAAAAGGTCACAAAAAGGTCAAAAATGTCGCAAAAACGTCATACCGCGGTATAAGGTCAAAAATGTTACAAAAACGTCATACCGGGGGATGAGGTAAAAAATGCTTCAAAAACGTCACACCGCGGGATGATGTCAAAAATGTCACAAAAAGGTCAAAAATGTCTGAAAAACGTGATACCGCGGCATGAGGTCAAAAATGTCACAAAAACATACCGCGGGATGAGGTCAAAAATGCCTCAAAAACGTCACACAGCGGGATGATGTCAAAAATGTCACAAAAAGGTCACAAAAAGGTCAAAAATGTCGCAAAAATGTTATACCGCGGGATAACGTCAAAAATATCACAAAAACGTCATACCGCGGTATGAGGTCAAAAATGTCACAAAAAGGTCAAAAATGTCTCAAAAACGTGATACCGAGGTGTGAGGTCAAAAATGTCACAAAAACATCATACTGCGGTATGAGGTCAAAAACGTCACAAAAGTCACAAAAACGTCATACCGCGCGGTATGAGGTCAAAAATGTCACAAAAACGTCATACCGCGTTATGAGGTCAAAAACGTCACAAAAAGGTCAAAAATGTGGCAAAAACGTCATACCGCGGTATGAGGTCAAAAATGTCACAAAAAGGTCAAAAATGTCTCAAAAACGTGATACCGAGGTGTGAGGTCAAAAATGTCACAAAAACGTCATACCGCGGGATGAGGTCAAAAATGTCACAAAAACGTCATCCGGCGGGATAATGTCAAAAATGTCACAAAAAGGTCAAAAATGTCACAAAAAAGTCATGCCGCGGTCTAAGGTCAAAGACGTCACAAAAAGGTAAAAAATGTCACATAAAAGTCATACCGCGGTATGAGGTCAAAAACGTCACAAAAGTCACAAAGACGTCATACCGCGTCTACACGACTTCCCAGCAGCCCCGCACACTGCAGCACAGCCCGCCTGGCTCTCTATCAGAGCCTGTTCACACCGCTCCCCAGCAGACCCTGTCCGCACGGCACCCCAGAAGCTCAGGCCAGCACACCGGGCTCCGCAGCCCAGCTCACCGGGCTTCCGAGCACAGCACACGGGGCCCCCCAGCACCACAGCCTGCCTGGGTCTCCATCAGAGCCTTTTCACAACGCTTCCCAGCAGACCCTGTCCACACGGCACCCCAGCAGCTCAGCCCAGCACACCGGGCTCCGCAGCCCAGCTCACCGGGCTGCCGAGCACAGCACACGGGGGCCCCCAGCACCGCAGCCCGCCCGGGTCTCCATCAGAGCCTGTTAACACCGCTTCCCAGCAGACCCTGTCCACACGGCACCCCAGCAGCTCAGCCAAGCACACCGGGCCCCGCAGCCCAGCTCACCGGGCTACCGAGCACAGCACACGGGCCCCCAGCACCACAGCCCGCCCGGATCTCCATCAGAGCCTGTTAACACCGCTTCCCAGCATACCCTGTCCACACGGCACCCCAGCAGCTCAGCCCAGCACACCGGGCCCCGCAGCCCAGCTCACCGGGCTACCGAGCACAGCACACGGGGGCCCACAAGCACCACAGCCCGCCTGGCTTTCCATCAGAGCCTGTTCACCACGCTCCCCAGCAGAGCCTGTCCTCACGGATCCCAAGCAGCACAGCCCAGAACACCGGGATCCCCAGCCCAGCTCACCGGGCTCCCCAGCACAGAACACGGGACACATCAGCACCACAGCCCGCCTGGCTCTCCATCAGAGCCTGTTCACACCGCTCCACAGCAGAGCCTGTGTACACGGCTCCCCAGCAGCACAGCCCAGCACACCGGGCTCCCCAGCACCACAGCCCGCCTGGCTCTCCAGCAGAGCCTGTTCAAACCACTCCCAATCAGAGCCTGTACACACGGCTCCCCAGAAGCACAGCCTTCCACACCGGGCTCCTCAGCCCAGCTCACCGGGCTCCCCAGCACAGCACACGGGGGCCCCCAGCACCACAGCCCGCCTGGCAATCCAGCAGACCCTTTTCAAACCGCTCCCCAGCAGAGCCTGTTCAAACCACTCGCCAGCAGAGCCTGTCCACACGGCTCCCCAGCACACCGGGCTCCCCAGCACAGCACACGGGGGCCCCCTTCACCACAGCCCGCCTGGCTCTCCATCAGAGCCTGTTCAAACCACTCCCCAGCAGAGCCTGTCCACACGGCTCCCCAGCAGCACAGCCCAGCACACCGGGCTCCTCCGCCCAGCTCACCGGGCTCCCCAGCACAGCACACGGGGGCCCCCCAGCACCACAGCCCGCCTGGCTCTCCATCAGAGCCTGTTCACACCGCTCCCCAGAAGAGCCTGTCCACACGGCTCCCCAGCACCACAGCCCAGCACATTGGGGTCCCCAGCCCACCTCACCGGGCCCCAAAACACATCACACGGGGGCGCCTAGCATCACAGCCCGCCTGGCTCTCCATCAGAGCCTGTTCACACAGTTCCGCAGCAGAGCCTGTCTACACGGATCCCCAGCACCACAGCCCAGCTCACAGGGTTCTCCAGCACTGCACACGGGGCCCCCCAGCACAGCACACGGGCCCACCCAGCACAGCACACTGGCCCACCCAGCACAGCACACGGGGCTTCCCAGCACCACAGCCCGCCTGGCACTCCATTAGAGCCTTTTCAAACCTCTCCCCAGCAGAGTCTGACCACACGGCTCCCAAGCACCACAGCCCAGCACACCGGGCTCCCCAGCCCAGCTCAACGGGCTCCCCAGCACAGCACACGGGGCTTCCGAGCACAACAGCCCGCCTGGCTCTCCATCAGAGCCTATTCACTCCGCTCCCCAGCACAGCCTGTTCAAACCACTCGCCAGCAGAGCCTGTCCACACGGCTCCCCAGCAGAGCCTGTCCACACCGCTCCCCAGCACACCGGGCTCCACATCCCAGCTCAACGTGCTCCGCAGCACAGCACACGGGGGCCCCCAGCACCACAGCCCGCCTGGATATGCAGCAGAGCCTGTTCAAAGCACTCCCCAGCAGAGCCTGTCCACACGGCTTCCCAGCACCACAGCCCAACACACCGGGCTCCGAAGCCCAGCTCAACGGGCTCCCCAGCCCAGCTCACCGGGCTCCCCAGCACAGCACACGGGCCCCCCCAGCACCATAGCCCGCCTGGCTCTCCATCAAAGCCTGTTCACACCGCTCACCAGCAGAGCCTGTCTACACGGCTCCCCAGCACAACAGCCCAGATCACCGGGCTCCCCAGCCCAGCTCACCGGGCTCCCCAGCACAGCACACGGGCCCCCCCAGCACCATTGCCCGCCTGGCTGTCCAGCAGAGCCTTTTCAACCCTCTCCCCAGCAGAGCCTGTCCCCACGGCTACCCAGCACCACAGCCCAGCACACCGGGCTCCCCAGCACAGCTCACCGGGCTCCCCTGAACCACAGCCCGCCTGCCTCTCCATCAGAGCCTGTTCAACCCTCTCCCCAGCACAGCCTGTCCACACGGCTCCCCAGCACCACAGCCCAGAACACCGGGCTCCCCAGCTCAGCACACGGGGCCCCACAGCACCACAGCCCGCCTGACTCTCCAGCAGAGCCTGTTCAAACCACTCGCCAGCAGAGCCTGTCCACACGGGTCCCCAGCAGCACAGCCCAGCACACCGGGCTCCCCATCCCAAATCAACGGGCTCCCCAGCACAGCACACGGGGTCCCCCAGCACCACAGCTTGTCTGGCTTTCCATCAGAGCCTGTTCACCACGCTCCCCAGCAGAGCCTGTCCTCACGGATCCCAAGCAGCACAGCCCAGCACACCGGGATCCCCAGCCCAACACACCGGGCTCCAAAGCCCAGCTCAACGGGCTCCCCAGCCCAGCTCACCGGACTCCCCAGCACAGCACACGGGGCTCCCCATCACAACACACGGGGCCCCCAGCATAGCACACGGGGCCCCCCAGCACCACAGCCCCCCTGGCTCTCCATCAGAGCCTGTTCACACCGCTCCCCAGCAGAGCCTGTCCACTCGGCTCCCCAGCACCACAGCCCAGCACAACGGGCTCCCCAGCACAGCGCACGGGGGCCCCCAGCAACACAGCGTGCCTTGCTCTCCAACAGAGCCTGTTAAAACTGCTCCCCAGCAGAGCGTGTCCACACGGATCCCCAGCAGCAAAGCCCAGCACACCGGGCTCCCCAGCCCAGCTGACCGGGCTCCCCAGCACAGCACACGGGGGCCCCTTGCACCATGGCCCGCCTGGCTCTCCAGCAGAGCCTTTTCAAACCACTCCCAAGCAGAGCCGGTCAACACGGCTCCCCAGCAGCACAGCCCAGCACACTGGCCTCCCCAGCCGATCTCACCGGGCTCCGCAGCACAGCACACAGGGCCCCCCAGCACCACAGCGCAGCACACCGGGCTCCACAGCCCAGTTCACCGGGCTCCCCAGCACAGCACACGGGGGCCCCCAGCATCACAGCCCGCCTGGCTCTCCAGCAGAGCCTGTTCAAAACACTCCCCAGCAGAGCCTGTCCACACGGCTCCCCAGCAGCACAGCCCAGCCCTCGGGCTCCCCAGCACAGCACACGGGGGCCCCCAGCACCACAGCCCGCCTGGCTCTCCAGCAGAGCCTGTTCAAACCTCTCCCCAGCACAGCCTGTCGACACGCCTCCCCAGCAGCACAGCCCAGCACACCGGGCTCCCCAGCCCAGCTCACCGGGGTACCCAAGCAGAGCACACGGGGGCCCCCAACACCACAGCCCGCCTGGCTCTCCATCAGAGCTTGTTCAAACCTCTTCCCAGCAGAGACTGTCCATTCGGCTCGCAAGCACCACAGCCCAGCACACCGGGCTCCCCAGCCCAGCTCAACGGGCTCCCCAGCACAGCACACGGGGCCCCCCAGCACAGCACACGGGGCTTCCGAGCACAACAGCCCGCCTGGCTCTCCATCAGAGCCTATTCACTCCGCTCCCCAGCACAGCCTGTTCAAACCACTCGCCAGCAGAGCCTGTCCACACGGCTCCCCAGCAGAGCCTGTCCACACCGCTCCCCAGCACACCGGGCTCCACATCCCAGCTCAACGTGCTCCGCAGCACAGCACACGGGGGCCCCCAGCACCACAGCCCGCCTGGATATGCAGCAGAGCCTGTTCAAAGCACTCCCCAGCAGAGCCTGTCCACACGTCTTCCCAGCACCACAGCCAAACACACCGGGCTCCGAAGCCCAGCTCAACGGGCTCCCCAGCCCAGCTCACCGGGCTCCCCAGCACAGCACACGGGCCCCCCCAGCACCATAGCCCGCCTGGCTCTCCATCAAAGCCTGTTCACACCGCTCCCCAGCAGAGCCTGTCTACACGGCTCCCCAGCACAACAGCCCAGATCACCGGGCTCCCCAGCCCAGCTCACCGGGCTCCCCAGCACAGCACACGGGCCCCCCCAGCACCATTGCCCGCCTGGCTGTCCAGCAGAGCCTGTTCAACCCTCTCCCCAGCAGAGCCTGTCCACACGGCTACCCATCACCACAGCCCAGCACACAGGGATCCCCAGCCTAGCTCACCGGGCCCCCCAGCACAGAACAGGGGGACCCCCAGCACCACAGCCCGCATGGCTCTCCATCAGAGCCTGTTCAACCCTCTCCCGAGCACAGCCTGTCCACACCCCTCCCCAGCACAACAGCCCAGAACACGGGGCTCCCCAGCCGAGCTCAACGGGCTCCCCAGCCCCGAACAGGGGGCCCCCCAGAACCACAGCCCGCCTGGATCTCCATCAGTGCTTGTTCACATGGCTCCCCAGCAGAAAAGCCCAGCACACCGGGCTCCTCAGCCCAGCTCACCAGGCTCCCCAGCACAGCACACGGGAGCCCCCAGCACCACAGCCCGCCTGGCTCTCAAGCAGAGCCTTTTCAAACCAGTCCCCAGCAGAGCCTGTCCACACGGCTCCCCAGCACCACAGCCCAGCACACCGGGCTCCTCGGCCCAGCTCACCGGACTCCCCAGCACAGCACACGGGGGCCCCCAGCACCACAGCCGACCTGGCTCTCCATCAGTGCCTGTTCACACCGCTCCCCAGGAGAGCCTGTCTACACGGCTTCCCAGCACCACAGCCCAGCACACTGGGCTCCCCAGCCCAACTCAACGGGCCCCCTAGCACAGCACATGGGGGCCCCCAGCACCACAGCCCGCTTGGCTCTCCATCAGAGCCTCTTAACACCGCTCCCCAGCAGAGCCTGTGTACACGGCTTCCCAGCAGCACAGCCCAGCACACCGGGCTCCTCTGCCCATCTCACCGGGCTCCCCAGCACCACAGCCCGCCTGGCTCTCAATCAGAGCCTGTGAACACGGCTCCCCAGCACCACAGCCCAGCACACCGGGCTCGCCAGCCCAGCTCACTGGGCTCCCCACCACAGCAACCGGGGGCCCCCAGCACCACGGCCCGCCTGGCTCTCCAGCAGAGCCTCTGCAAACCCCTCCGCAGCAGAGCCTGTCCTCACGGCTCCCCAGCACCACAGCCCAGCACACAGGGCTCCCCAGCACAGCACATGGGGGCCCCCAGCAAAACAGCCCTCCTTGCTCTACATCAGAGCCTGCTCAAACCGCTCCCCAGCCGAGCCTATCCACACGGCTCCCCAGCAGCACAGCCCAGCACACCAGGCTGCCCATCCCAGCTCACCGGTCTCCCCAGCACAGCACACGGGGGCCCTCAGCACGACAGCCCGCCTGGCTCTCCATCAGAGCCTGTTCACACCGCTCCCCAGCAGAGCTTGTCCACACGGCTCCCTAGCACCACAGCCCAGCTCACCGGGCTCCCAAGCACCACAGCCCAACACACCGGGCTCCACATCCCAGCTCAACGGGCTCCGCAGCACAGCACACGGAGGCCCCCAGCACCACAGCCCGCCTGGCTATCCAGCAGAGCCTGTTCACACGGCTCCCGAGCACCACAGCCCAACACACCGGGCTCCGAAGCCCAGCTCAACAGCACAGCACACGGGGCCCCCCAGGACCCCAGCCCGCCTGGCTCTCCATCAGAGCCTGTCTACACGGCTCCCCAGCACCGCAGCCCAGCACACCGGGCTCCCCAGCCAAGCTCAACGGGCTCCCCAGCACAGCACACGGGACAACCCAGAACCACAGCCCGCCTGGCTCTCCATCAGAGCCTGTTCACACCGCTCCCCAGCTGAGCCTGTCTACACGGCTCCCCAGCACCACAGCCCAGCACACCGGGCTCCCCAGCAAAGCTCACCGGGCTCCCCAGCACAGCACACGGGGGCCCCCAGCACCACAGCCAGCCTGGCTCTCCATCAGAGCTTCTTCACACCGCTCCCCAGCAGAGCCTTTCAACACGGCTCCCCAGCACCACAGCCCAGCACACCGGGCTCCCCAGCCCTGCTCACCGGGGTCCGTAGCAGAGCACACGGGGGCCCCCAGCACCACAGCCCGCCTGGCTCTCCATCAGAGCCTGTTCAAACCAATCCCCAGCACAGCCTGTCCACACGCCTCCCCAGAAGCACAGCCCAGAAGACCGGGCTTCCCAGCCCAGCTCACCGGGCTCCCCAGCACAGCACACCGGGCCCCCCAACACCACAACCCGCCTGGCACTCCATCAGAGCTTTTTCAAACCTCTCACCAGCAGAGACTGTCCATACGGGTCCCCAGCAGTACAGCCCTGCACACCGGTCTCCCCAGCCCAGCTAACCGGGCTCCCCAGCACAGCACACGGGGGCCTCCAGCACCACAGCCCGCCTGGCTCTCCATCAGAGACTGTTCACACCGCTCCCCAGCAGAGCCTGTTCACTCCGCTCCCCAGCAGAGCCTGTCTACACGGCTCCCCAGCATCACAGCCCAGCACACCGGGCTCGCCAGGCAAGCTCACGGGGCCCCCCAGCACAGCACACGGGGGCCCCCAGCACCACAGCCCGCCTGGCTCTCCATCAGAGCCCTTTTCACACCGCTCCCCAGCAGAGCCTTTCTACACGGTTCGCAAGCACCACAGCCCAGCACACCGGGCTCCCCAGCCCAGCTAAACGGGCTCCCGAGCACAGCACAAGGGGGCCCCCAGCACCACAGCCAGCCTGGCTTTCCATCAGAGCCTGTTCACACCGCTCCCCAGCAGCACAGCCCAGCACACCGGGCTCCCCAGCACAGCACAAGGGGGCCCCCAGCACCACAGCCAGCCTGGCTTTCCATCAGAGCCTGTTCACACTGCTCCCAAGCACCACAACCCAGCACACTGGGCTCCCCAGCCCAGCTAACCGGTCTCCTCAGCACTGGACACGTGGCCCCCCAGCACAACAGCCCGCCTGGCTCTCCATCAGAGCCTCTTCACACCGCTCCCTAGCAGAGCCTGTCCACACAGCTCCCCAGCAGCACAGCCCAGCACACCGGGCTCCATAGCCGATATCACCGGGCTCCCCAGCAAGGCACACGGGGCCCCCCAGCACCACAGCCCAGCACACCGGGCTCCCCAGCACAGCACACGGGGGCCCCCAGCACCACAGCCCGCCTGGCTCTCCATAAGAGCCTGTTCACACCGCTCCCAAGCAGAGCCTGTCCACACGGCTCCCCAGCAGCACAGCCCAGCACACCGGGCTCCTCCGCCCAGCTCACCGAGCTCCCCAGCACAGCACACGGGGGCCCCCCAGCACCACAGCCCACCTGGCTCTCCATCAGATCCTGTTCACACCGCTCCCTAGCAGAGCCGGTCCACATGCCTACCCAGCAGCACAGCACAGCAAACCGGGCTCCCCAGCCCAGTTCACCGGGCTTCCCAGCACAGAACTCGTTGCCCCCCAGCACCACAGCCCGCCTGGCTCTCCTTCAGAGCCTGTTCACACCGCTCCCCAGCACAGCCTGTCCACACGGCTCACCAGCACCACAGCCCTGCACACCGGCTTCCCCAGCCCAGCACACGGGGCCCCCCAGCAATACAGCCTGCCTGGCTCTGCATCAGAGACTGTTCAAACCACTCCACAGCAGAGCCTGTCTACACTGCTCCCCAGCACCACAGCCCAGCACACCGGGCTTCCCAGCCAAGCTCAACGGGCTCCTGAGCACAGCACACGGGGGCCCCCAGCACCACAGCCCGCCTGGCTCTCCATCAGAGCCTGTTCACACCCGTCCGCAGCAGAGCCTTTCTACACGGCTCCCCAGTACAAAAGCCCAGCTTACCGGGTTCCCCAGCCCAGCTCACAGGGCTCCCCAGCACAGCACACGGGGCCCCCCAGCACCACAGCCTGCCTGGCTCTCCAGCAGAGCCTGTTCAATCCACTCCCCAGCAGAGCCTGTCCACACGGCTCCCCAGCACCACAGCCCGCCTGGCTCTCAAGCAGAGCCTGTTCAAACCAGTCCCCAGCAGAGCCTGTCCACACGGCTCCCCAGCACCACAGCCCAGCACAACGGGCTCCTCGGCCCAGCTCACCGGGCTCCCCAGCACAGCACACGGGGGCCCCCAGCACCACAGCCGACCTGGCTCTCCATCAGTGCCTGTTCACACCGCTCCCCAACAGAGCCTGTCTACACGGCTCCCCAGCAGCACAGCCCATTATTTGGGGACTTTAATCATGTAACACTCGACAGAGTACTTCCAACTTTCTACCAGTATGTTACCTGCCCAACCAGAGACAATAAAACACTGGACCTCCTGTATGCTAATGCAAAGGATGCATACAGTGCCACTGCCCTCCCCCCACTTGGCAGATCTGATCACAACCTTGTCCTGTTGACTCCAAATTATGTTCCCCTTGTTAAACGGCAGCCTGCAACAACAAGGACTGTGAGGAGGTGGAACCAGGAGGCCACTGAGGCTCTTCAGGACTGCTTTGAGTCAACGGACTGGGGTGTACTGTGTGGTCCACACGGGGAGGACATTGACAGTATGACCGACTGCATCACGGATTACATAAAATTCTGTGAACACACCACCCTGCCGGCCAAGACTGTACGCAGCTTCCCAAACAATAAACCCTGGATCACCAGTGACCTGAAAGGCCTCCTTAACAAAAAGAAGAAGGCCTTCAGGTCAGGGGACAGGGAGGAAATGAGGAGGATACAACACAACCTGAAGGTGGAGCTGAGGAAGTGTAAGGACTCCTACAGGAGGAAGCTGGAGTCCAAACTTCAGAATAACAACACAAGGGATGTGTGGTCTGGAATGAGGGAAATCACTGGCTTCAATGGGAGAAGCAGACAGCCAGTGAGCAGCCCGGACAGAGCGAATGAGCTGAACTGTTTCTTTAACAGATTCAGCTCACAGCCCTCAACCATGTCTTCCACCACACACTCTGGCCTCCTCTCACCCTCATGCCCTCCCCCACCACTCGCAACCCGACCCTCCCCTTTCAGCTCAATGGACACAACCCCCACACCTGTGAAGAGCATGCTCACCCCACTGGCCGTGACTACTGGCCAGGTGAGAGGACAGCTGGAGAGACTACATCCAGGAAAGGCTCCAGGCCCTGATGGCATCAGCCCCAGGGTTCTGAAGACCTGCGCCAGCCAGCTGTCCACTATCCTGTGCCACCTCTACAACCTGAGCCTGACCCAGGAGAAGGTTCCTACACTGTGGAAGACCTCCTGCCTGGTTCCTGTCCCCAAGAAGTCATCACCATCTGACCCCAAAGACTTCAGACCTATAGCCCTCACATCTCATGTAATGAAGGTGCTAGAGAGGCTGGTCTTGGCCCATCTCAGGCCGCTGGTGAAATCTTCACTAGACCCTCTGCAGTTTGCTTACCAGCCTCATCTGGGGGTCGAGGATGCCATCATCTACCTGCTGCAGAGAGCCCACTCACACCTGGATGGTGTTGGCTGCATGGTGAGAATCACATTCTTTGATTTCTCCAGTGCATTCAACACCATCCAGCCACTTCTGCTGAGAGAGAAGCTGCAGACGATGATGGTAGACTCACCCACGGTCTCCTGGGTCACTGACTACCTGACTGGCAGGCCACAGTTTGTCCGACTTGGCACTGCTCTGTCTGGCATGGTGGTGAGTGACGTAGGAGCACCACAGGGCACTGTGCTTTCTCCATTCCTGTTCACCCTGTACACCTCAGACTTTCAGTACAACTCTGAGTCAGTCCACCTGCAGAAGTTCTCTGATGACTCTGCGGTGGTCGGGTGTATTAGTGGTGGACGGGAGGAGGAGTACAGGGCGCTGGTGAGTGACTTTGTGGAGTGGTCTGGGAAGAATCATCTGCTCCTGAATGTGGCCAAAACCAGGGAGATGGTGATCGACTTCAGGAAGAAGAGGACGGCCACACAGCCCCTGAGCATCCTGGGAGAGGACATAGCAGCGGTGGACAACTACAAGTACCTGGGCGTCCACATCGACAACAGACTGAACTGGAAGACCAACACCGACGCTGTTTACAAGAAGGGGATGAGCAGACTCTACTTCCTGAGTAAACTTCGATCCTTCGGCGTGTGCAGCAAGATGTTGGACATCTTCTTTAATGTGGATAAAACAATTGGATTAGAGGTATGGTTAAGAGGATGCAAGTTTAACGGGGCACAAATCAAAGTTGCTAGAGAGACAGACCTACATGAGCGAGCCTCCATCTGACACCAGTCTGTTTTAGGGGAATTGTACCACATGTGAATTTTTTGGATATTGGCCGCCCAATAATATGTTAAAAAATTTGGTAGAGCAAGGCCACCGTCTTTTTTAGCTCTTTGTAAGATACAATATTTTGCCCTTGGAGTTTTACCTGCCCAAACAAAAGTTGAAATGCTCCTATCAAGTTTTTTAAAAAAGGATTTAGGGAGAAATATTGGCAAACATTGAAAAAGGAATAAGATTCTCGGGACCAGATTCATTTTTATTGTGTTGATTCTTCCCAGGAGGGACAGGGGGAGAGCGTTCCAGCGCTGGAGATCTGATTTTACTTCTCTGACCATTTTCAAGATGTTATTTTTGTACAGTGAGGTGAGATCATGTGAGATGTTGATACCTAGATAGCGAAAACTGGATGGGGCTAATCGAAAGGGCAGTATTTGGCTTGGGATCTGTTTTGCAGCATTGTTGATGGGAAAACATTCACTCTTATTAAAATTTAGCTTATAGCCTGAAAAAGAACCAAATGTTTGTAGAATTTCAAGGATATGGTTAATACAAACTGTAGGATTTGATATATAGAGCAGAAGGTCGTCAGCATAAAGCGAGACCCTATGCTCAATTCCATTTCTACAGATACCAGTGATAAATGAAGAACTTTTAATGACCATGGACAGAGGTTCGATTGCAATAGCAAATAATAAAGGTGACAGAGGGCAGCCTTGTCGGCAGCCGCGTGCCAACGGGAAATAGTCCGACCGTGTGGAGTTGGTAGTCACACTGGCAATAGGTGCATTATATAACAGCTGGATCCATGATATATATTTAGGGCCAAAACCGAATCTGTTGAGAACTGAGAATAAATATCCCCACTCCACCCGGTCAAAAGCTTTTTCTGCATCCATTGATACTACCATTTCAGCCTCTTGTGTGTAAGATTCAGAGACGATAATATTTAGGAGCCGACGGATATTTGAAGATAGCTGTCTGCCCCTTATGAAGCCAGTTTGATCACAAGATATTATGTTTGGTAGGCAGGGGTCGAGACGGCCTGCCAGAACCTTAGCTAACAATTTAACATCAGAATTGAGTAGGCTAATGGGCCTCCAGCTACTGCATTCTTCCAGGTTTTTGTTGGGTTTAGGGATAAGTGAGATTGAGGCTTGAGTTAAAGTTGGCGGGAGGATCCCACGTTCCAATGAATCATTAAACATATCCAACATAAGGGGGGCAAGTTGATCAGAAAATTTCTTTAAAAAATCGGTTGGGAAGCCATCTGGACCTGGCGCCTTGCCATTTTGCATTAATTTAAGACTGGCTATTACTTCGTCTAAACAAAGTGGAGAGTCGAGGTTCTCTTTAGTTATATTCTGAAGCTTTGGAAAGTCTAAATTATCCAAAAAAGTATTCATTTGAGTTTTATCTGACGGGGCTTCAGACTTGTAAAGGTTAGTATAATATTGGCTGAAAGCCTTATTTATCTCTAAAGGATCATTAACTGTGGTACTTGGGTCTTTGCAGATTTGAGTGATAAACCGCGATGATGCTTGTCGTTTGATTGTCAGTGCCAACAGCCGACTGGCTCTGTCACCATGCTCATAATACATGCTCTTTGTGCGCCTTAGAAGTAGCTCTGCTTTATTGGTGGAAATAATGTCAAATTCAGTTTGGAGCTTTAGTCTCTCTGTTTGAAGAGAGGAATTAGGAGATACTGAAAGTTGGTTATCAATTAGTCGGA
Source organism: Dascyllus trimaculatus (assembly GCA_024666655.1). Classification (NCBI taxonomy): domain Eukaryota; kingdom Metazoa; phylum Chordata; class Actinopteri; family Pomacentridae; genus Dascyllus; species Dascyllus trimaculatus. The sequence continues at coordinate 44,249 of JAMOIN010000759.1, forward strand.
TTGCTTCCAATAGTTCTTGTTGTCTTTGCTTTCCCTGTTTGTTTAGCTTGGCACAATACGAAATAATCTCACCACGTATTACTGCTTTAAGAGTTTCCCATAGAAGGGAAGGAGAGGTAGAGTCAGACCTATTGGTTTGAATAAAGAGAGAAATTTTTTCTGAAACAAATTTGCAAAATGTATCAGAGGATAACAGCCCTGTGTTAAGACACCATGATGACAGGTTTACACTTTTAGGAATAAGCTGTATGTCTAGTAGGAGAGGGGCATGATCTGAGATAATTATTGTTGAGTACTCACATGATTTCACTGCAGGCAACAGCATTTTATCTACAAAATAATAGTCAATCCGGGAGTGAGTCTGGTGTACGTGCGAGTAAAATGAAAATTCTTTAGTTGTTGGGTGGTTGAACCGCCACACATCCACACAGCCTATTTGGTCCATAAGTGTAGTAAGTGCTCTGGCCATATTTGATGGAATCATCTTTATCGAATTTGATTTGTCAAGAGAAGGATCAATTACTAAATTGAGGTCTCCTCCAAAAATTAAGTGGTGTGTGTTGAGGCAAGGAATTAATGAGAATAAAGCTTTAATAAAACTAGGACAATCCCAATTGGGAGCATAGACACAAGTCAAAATGACGGGGGTTTGGAGCAACTTGCCAACAACAATAATATAACGGCCGTTTGGGTCAGGTAAAATTTGTTCGGTTGAGAACTGTAATCTTTTGTGTATTAATATTGCAGTGCCTCTTGAACGGCTATTGAAGCTTGAATGAAACACCTGTCCAACCCAAGGCTTCCGCAGTCTGGTGTGGTCACATACACGCATGTGGGTCTCCTGAAGAAAAACTATTTCTGATTTTATGTGTTTAAGGTGTGAAAAGACTCTTGCTCTTTTAATAGGTCCACCAAGACCCCTCACATTCCAGGTTGTAAACCTAATGGAACCCAGCCCATCCATCCGATCAAAACCCGCCATCTTCGCTTAGAAAAGATAATTCTTTCATTGACAGTATAAAGAAGAGCATCATCCAAATGGAACAAGTCACACAGAGCAAAGACATAACAGCATTGACACTGTAGCAGAGTAAATAAGTTGTTACAATACAAACAAAAAACAAAAAACAAAACAGCATCGACAAAAAAGACAATAAAGACAGATAAACCCCACACATTTGAACTACAACTGATGCCCTAACTGACATCCCAGAAAACGTAAACTAACACACTTGTCCTAAACTCACCTAAGACAAAAAAAGAAAAAAAAAAGAAAAAAAAGAAATGATGAGCAAGCAGGAAAAAATTGCAATCCTCCGGTTACCCAAAATGCAGCTTGCTTCCCTTAATTATCATTCTTACACACCTATAAACAAAAACAGCCATGCTCCTTGTAAACAAATGGCAAAATTAAACATTCCTCAGAGACACCAGAACTATTTATAGTGTTCACTCAGTTATGCTAAACCAAACACTGGTCTGAGGACATCTTTAACCTGAGTCCACATTGCTCACTTACTTCTGTGGTCCCGATAAAACCGTTCAGCCTCCTCAGCCGAATCAAAAATGCGCGTCTGTCCGTTCACGGTGATCCGCAGGCGAGCTGGGTAGATAACGCCGAAGCGAATTCCATCCATGTAGAGCTGCGTCTTCAATTTGTTGAAACTGGCCCTCTTCTTGGCGAGTGTGGGGCTGAAATCTTCGAAGATCCTGATGGAGTGCCCCGAGTATGAGACATCCCGGTTCTTTTTTGCCCATTGCAACACCCGATCCTTGTGGATGTATTTGTGAAAACGGACGATGAGTGGTCGTGATCCTTGAAGCGGCTTCGGGGCCAGACTGCGGTGCGCGCGTTCCAGCTCCAGGTCCAAGTTCTGCAGAGCATCTCCGGTCACTTCTTTTAACAGCTTGGCCATGAAGAGCCGGGCGTCGGTCCCCTCCGCCCCCTCTGGGATACCGATCACACGGAGGTTCTTTCTTTTGGAGCGGGAGATCAGGTCCTCCACAGCCAGCTGAAGCTTCTCGTTCACCTGCTTGGCGGTCTCCAACTGCGATCTCAGTGCAGCCACGTCCTTCTCCAAAGTGGTGATTCCGTCTGAGTGAGCGGTAAGAGTCGTCTCCATAGCGGCGATGGTGACGGTGTGTGAGGCTACGGTCTCTGTAATCGTTTGGAGTGAGGCTTGGATCGGAGCTAAAGCGGTGTTCAGGGAAGCGGTGAGCTCAGTTGTTACACCTTTGTGCAGCTTCTCCAACTCGCCCACTAGCATGTTCAATGTTAGCGGTTCCGTGCTAGCTGCTGCGGGGTTAGCCATCTTGCTAGCCTCCTTATCTTGTGGGCTAAAGTGCTGGGTTAGCTGAAGTTGATTTTTGCCGCGAGTGCTGTGAGATTTACTCATTCTGGTGCTCGCTGAGGTGCAATGGAGCTTCTCGTGGCTTAAAAAGTAAAAGTTAGCGCCAGTCTCGGTGTGTAATTAACAGAAAAAGGTATACATATCAGGGAGCAATTCGCGTACGTCTGATCACTCTGACGCCATGACCGGAAGTGATGTTGGACATCTTCTACCAGTCTGTTGTCGCCAGTGCATTGTTCTCCGCTGTTGTCTGCTGGGGAAGCAGCATCGGAGCCGGCGACACCAACAGACTGAATAAATTAATCAGGAAGGCTGGCTCCGTGATTGGCTGCAAACCAGACACCATGGAAGCTGTGGTGGAGAGGAGGACGCTGAACAAACTGTTATCCATTCTGGATAACCCGGACCACCCTCTCCACCACCTCCTGGACAGGCAGCGGAGCTCCTTCTCAAACAGACTGATTCAGCTCCGCTGCCACAAGGACAGATTCAGGAAATCTTTCCTGCCCAGAGCAATAGCTCTGTACAACTCCTCACCTCATTCAGAGAGGGAGCACTCTCGGCCCTCTGCTCAGTAGCCCGTAGTCTGCTGTAGCCCCTAGTCTGTCCAATTTGCACTGCTGTTCTTATTGCACTGAGTGTATTTTGCACACCGGTACAACTACATGGCACAACCTATATTTTGCACAGTCCACTCTGTTCACTTTTATTCTTTGTACTTGTATATTTTATATTCTGTTCACTTTATATTTCTATTGCTATTTTATGTCCTCTGTTTAGTGCTATGTGTCTTGCTGTGACAAAATAATTTCCCAGACCTGGGATTATTAAAGTATTTCTATTCTATTCTATTCTATTCAACACACCGGGCTCCTCTGCCCATCTCACCGGGCTCCCCAGCACCACAGCCCGCCTGGCTCTCAATCAGAGCCTGTGTACACGGCTCCCCAGCACCACAGCCCAGCACACCGGGCTCGCCAGCCCAGCTCACTGGGCTCCCCACCACAGCAACCGGGGGCCCCCAGCACCACGGCCCACCTGGCTCTCCAGCAGAGCCTCTTCAAACCGCTCCCTAGCAGAGCCTGTCCTCACGGCTCCCCAGCACCACAGCCCAGCACAACGGGATCCCCAGCCCAGCTCACCGGGCTCCCAAGCACAGCACAAGGTGACCCCCAGCACCACAGCCCGCCTGGCGCTCCATCAGAGCCTGTTCACACCGCTACCCAGCAGAGCCTTTCCACACTGCTCCCCAGCACCACAGCCCAGCACACCGGGCTCCCCAGCCCTGCTCACCGTGCTCCCCAGCACAGCACACGGGGCCCCCCAGCACAGCTCACCGGGCTCCCCAGCACAGCACACGGGGGCCCCCAGCACCACAGCCCGCCTGGCTCTAAATCAGAGCATGTTCAACCCTCTCCCCAGCAGAGCCTGTACACACAGCTCCCCAGCACCACAGCCCAGCTCACCGGGCTCCCCAGCACAGAACACGGGGCCCCCCAGCACAACAGCCCACCTGGCCCTCCATCAGAGCCTTTTCAAACCACTCCCATGCACAGCCTGTCCACACGGTGTTGAGGATATTCTGTTACTTTAGTTACTTTCTATCTCAATAATCATTTTCTTTCTTATTTCCTTATTGTATTATACTGACTATATTAATCACAAATATAAAATCATCATTTCAATTCATATTAATCATAATTAGCTTTATCATAATCATGCGTGTGTCCTTTGCATGAACTATAACTAGCTCATTATAATCATGCTTGCCGAGCTTGCAACAATGGATGGTTTAGACGTGTACAGACAAGGTGTGAAGAGTATATTTGACATGACCATATTTGGACTTAACAACAGGCGCTAAGACAGGATCTGCAGAAGGCCTTCTGAAACCATATTAGGCCTTAAACTTAAACAGCATACCATGAAGGCAGTATATGGTCGTCACGTCTGAAAAACATACATACGTTTTAGAGGTTGAAAACCATTAAGGCAGGAAGTTACTCTTAAAGCTGTCATAACAGATTCCAGGAAGAAGATGTCTTCGAGCTGGTGGACGACACTGCTGGATTGGAGGTTCAGAGTCTAAACCAACGAACCCTCCCAACTATAGACCAATCAGATAGAAGCACATTTCCATATGAAGAACTATGTATACTGCTAAAGTTAGGGTTTCTTTGTTCTCTCTTGTGACAAGCTTGATGCAGATATTGAGCTAGATCAAGAGAGACACCTGTATGCATACATTCTGATCATCCAATGCTACTAAATATTCTTGATTGAATATTTTGTCTTGGGGTCTTCATTGCTTCGTGGTGACATTTCTATAGCAATTAAAGAACACGCTTCGACAAATTTGGTGACCCCGACGTGATTTTATTTGAGGTGATCGACTGACGGAGACGGTGACAAGGATCGGCAGAGGTCCGAGACCGGAGATTTTCGGGAGGACCTGACTGGGACTCCAAACCGCGCGAAACTCACACAGCCGGCTGAAAATAAGGTAAGCAGAAACCTGTTGTCTTAAGAAACCAAATTCTGCATATTGGAAAGAGCTAAATTTTGTGAGTTTTGTGGGGTAAGGAGAAACCTGTCTTAAATTGTTTCAATTTTAATACGCAATAACTGAGTTGATACTGAATTGCATTGTATGATCAGAAACCTAAACCGGTAATGTGGGCAGACAGCTGTTTATACTGAGTTGATCTGTGCCAGAAATGATGATGAATAAGTGTTAATGGAAAGAAGTGTCGATAAACTGCCCTTGCAGCCTTAAGCTGTAGTGTTATTAATTGGCAATAGGAATCTCTGAAGGGAAAAGAGTGCAGGACTTTTGATTTGCAATCTTAAATTGCAATAAGTCGGTGCATTGGCAGCACTATATAATCCTTTAAAGAGCCTGGTGCAGCAAATGATATGTGCACTTGAATGTAGCACGATTAAATCATTAAAGCTTAACTGCAGCACTAAGTGAGCTGTGTGCAGGGAGGGTTTGATGTGCCACAGGTAATTTAGATCAGTAATTTTTTGCTGAATTTATTTTATGGTGTGGGCAAATTTCTAAAATTGTACAGGCGAGTTGCGTAATAAAGTCCTGACAAGATTGTTGTTGTCCTGAGCAGTGACAGGACTTATAGTAATAGAAGAGACAGTGCTGGCATCTGCTCAGGACATGAGTGATTGATTGCGGGTTGCGACTGATGTACACGTTGGCAGAATTAAGACGTCATTTTTGTGTGAATGAGAAAGAGGTGTGAAGTTGAAAAGCGTGGATGAGAGTCACAATAAAGATTTGTATGAGTGAGAAAGTCGGAAGTTGAAGGGTGTGTATGAGTGTGTCGTGTAGTAAATTTCTGATAAAATTACTGTTGTTTTGAGCGGTGATAGGATTTGTCTTAATAAGAAAGGTAATGCTATTACCTACTTGCGACATAAGTGATTGATTGCAGCAGAGTTAAGTTGCTGTTTGTGTGAATGAGAGTTTTCCTTTTTTCCTTGGGTGAGTGTGCAATAAAGAAGGAGTGTCTGAGTGTGTGAAGTAAAAAAAAAAGAGAGAGAGAGAGAGAAAGACCCAGAGAGGGGATTTTGGAGGACAGGAAGGTCGAGAGAAAGTTTATCATCCTTGGTCTGCCTTGTCTTCCTGATCACCTTCTTTAAATTTCTCCTTGGCATGAGAGTGGAGTAAGACCGAGAAGCCGATAATATTGCACAAGAGCCACTGTCACACATATCAAGACAAGAAGCTGACTTCTATTTTATTAACGATTATTTGAAAAACCAAACAGACGCCAGACGCTTAGGCGTTGCAGAGAGCCGTTTGAGCTCTGTAGAACTGTATGTAAAGATTCTGTTCAGCTCCTGGGTATTTCTAACAATTGTTATATTACTCTTAATAATATTTTTGACAAAAGGATTGATATAAAACAAAATAAAATTGAACAAACTAAACCGAATAAATTAAAGGAGAATAAAAATAAATAAATAGGATAAGCTAAAAATAATTTTAAAAAAAAGAGCTAAAGTTAAAGATGGATGGGGAAAAGCTGAAAAGCTGTGTTGTCCAAGAAATGGAAAAAAGGGGAATGACTAAAGATAAAGATAAAATACGCAAGTATGTTCTTAAATTGTGGGAAAAGTGGGAGAAACAGGGGTTAGTGTCTAGCAAACCCGGAGCTCCGTTGCCGGACGCTAAAGCAGTCATGTGTATTATCAGCGCGGCGGCTGCCAGACGCCATGAGAAGTGTCTGGAGTGGGAAGATGATAAAAAACGCAAGTGGGGAACAAAGTACAAGAATATGCAGGAGGCGACGGACCGGGAGAATGTGACAACTCAAGTTTGTGATCTTATCACTCGTCTGTGCAAACTTCAGAAACCAGCAAGACCTAAGGAGGAAGTTGACACTCCGCAAGCCATGGTGTTACTGAAACCCAAACAGGAAACTCCTTCATGCAGTACGAATGCAGAGAAGCAAGCCAAGGCCACAGCTCCGCCCATGATGTCTTTCGCTAGCCAGATCTACCCCTCCCTGCCTCTTATTTCCCCACCCTACTCAGGAAGAGCACCATCTGCTGGTTGCAGTGCAACATTACAAGCACCACTCATGATCATGAAGGAGGGACTGATGGAGGTTGAGATTGCTCCTGATCCAGCAATAAGGAAACTTGCAGATGAAATGAGAGAAATGGGAAGAACAATGTCAAGTCTCTTTGCCACCACTGGACAACAAGTGATAAACATGGAGAAGAAAATAATTGACCTGACTTTGCAGCAACAGAATAACACTCAGGCCTCACGAGGAAGAGACATGGGGGAAAGAACTCTGTCTAATTCTACAATTGCCTCTGGTACTCTCAAATCAAACAATTCTGCCGGTGCAGCTGCCATCCCACAACCACCACCAGCACTGGAAGAGGACACTTTTGGGAGTCTTGGAGTGCCTTGTGATCCTATGACTTCAACACAAATGGAGCACGACTATGAGGAGCTGCAAGCCACAGCCAAACCAGCAGGATTGAGCTATGAATGGTCATTGGGCCAGGATGACCCTGACGGCTGGACCCCAAGATCTAGTTCACATGTCACAGGAGTCATCCATGGTCATTTTGAAGGCACCATGGCAGCCCCAAGCCCATCTAATTCCCAAGCGGAGAGCCTGGATGAGCGTGGAGCATGCCAGAGTTCCAGTGCTCATCCAATGGTATTGAGATCACGAAGACCCAGCCAAATGCCTGTAGTCCAAGCACCTCTACGTATGGCTAGTGGAGGTGTGGCCTACGTACCCTTTCCACATCGTGATATGGAGGCTCTCCTGAAGAAACTGCCACCCTTGACCCAAGGAGCCGATGATTGGATCCATACATTGGAAAGTGAGACCTATGGGGACACTTTGTGTTTGGGAGACATCAGAGCACTTCTGGGAAAAGCTGAGGGGAAGGTTACAGCCACTGAAATCCTCCAGATTGCAGGACTTGGCCCGAATTTCACCGACCACTCCTCCCTGAATGGGATAAGGAATGTACTGTGGACTACAATGAGACGACTTTATCCTACGGACCGTGACGTCAGCAGTGTCAGCTCCATCAAAATACAGAAGGATGAAGGCATTCCCATCTATCTGAAGAATGCAGCAAAAGAGTGGGCCAAACATACAGGAGAAAGACATGATGCCAGTGTTGCAACTACTGCCCTCTGGCGACTGCAGTGTGTCAAAGGGCTGCCACCGCCTGTCCAGGAGGCCTTAAAGAAAGTAGTGGGCCTCTCCAAGATGGAACACCGGATGTGGGTGACTAATCTGGAACATCACTATCAAGAATACTTGGATGACAAGGCAAAAGAGGAAGAAGAGGAACGCCAGCTCACAAAGAGATTGCTGAGGCAGCAGGTGAGAGCCAGCGACGATGCAACTAACAAAGCCAAAGTCAAAGCCAAGCAGATGATTGTCCAGTCAGGACCGTCACCTGACTGGAAGGAAGAAATGCAGAAAGCTGTCCGTGAAGCTATGGCTTCTCAACCTGTTCAGCCATCTCAGCCTGCTATTCCACCTGCACCTGCTCTTTACTATCCTCGTGGATCATACCGTGGCCGTGGAGGATGGGGAGAACAACGTGACGGTTGTTTTAACTGCGGACAAAGAGGCCATTGGAGAGCTCAGTGCCCATTTCCTCCACAAATTGGGGCCCAAAGCTATCAAATACAACAAATGCCACGAGGAGGAGGCCCATTTCGAGGAAGAGGAGGTCCACCGAGAGGAAGAGGAGGCCCATCGTACATCCCGAACCGAGCTCAGATGCCAGGAGCTCCCTCCATTCCCTATCCAGCTCAGATGCCACAGCAGGCATGGGAGCCGGAGACTGAATATTGACGAGGCCCAGAGACCATCACAGGCCAGTTCTGTCCTCCCCTGTCAGAACCAATGGTGGCCTGTGAAATAAATGGCACCACACACTGGCTTATGGCTGATACAGGAGCTACATACTCCTGTATAAATTCCATCCAACCTCTTTCCACCAAAAGCCTAGCCGTAGTAGGAGTCTCGGGACAACCTCAGCAACAAACTTTCACTGTTCCATTGGCAGTCTCCCATGAAGGTCAAACCCTCACACACCAATTCCTCTATGCTCCAGATTGTCCTGTCAACCTATTAGGAAGAGACTTACTCACTAAACTCGGCATGAACATCTACTGTGGTCCTGATGGTCTTCACCTGACAACTAATTCACACTCCATTATTCATTCCAACAAAATGATGTATATGGCTCCAATACCACAGCCTGAAGAACCCTTCACCAGAGTCTACTGGATGAAACTGCTTTCTCAGAACCCTCAAACTCCACACATACAGTTCCAGTACATGCAGTGGAAATCTTGGCTACATTCTCTTCATCCATACAAGCCTCCGTTGGATGAACTACACTGCACTCTCAACTATCTCACTACACCTGATGAACTGTATGATGAGTTATGGGATGAAGAAATGGAAGGAAAGCATGGCTCAATTAAACTTACCTCAATGTTTGCCGGAAAGGAGGGTGTTGCTGCATGCTGTGAACTCACAGAAGAACAACAAAGCTGGTACAAACTCTCTGCTGATTCTCACCCACATGTTACACTGGCAATAGGGAGCAACTACGAAGCTCGCTCTCTAGGACCCATGGTTAAAAGAGCTGTCACACTCACATGGGAAGAAACAGAGGCACCTAGAGTTTGGAAAGCTAAAGAAGAGGATATGTGGTGCATATCCACCCCTGCCACAGAGGACGTTGTGATGGAGTTCAAGGACCTGGCAAGGTTTCATGGGAGAGAGAAAACCGATCATCCTGACACACAGAGACTTTTAGATGAGGTGCCCCCTGAAATCTGGGCTACTTCTCCATATGATGTCGGAAAAGTCATCACAGAGCCCATCCACATCTCCCTAAGACCAGATCAAGGTCCTGTCTGGCGGCCACAATATCGACTAAAGGAGGAACAAATACAAGGCATTGCAGAAACCATTCATGGCCTGCTTCAAGCTGGGGTAATCATCCCATACAAATCTGCGTGGAACACTCCTATTCTGCCAGTAACCAAAGGTCCAGGGAAAGGTTGGAGGATGGTCCAAGATTTCAGACCAGTTAATGATGCAACTCTACCATCGCCTTATCCTGCTCCAAATCCATGCTTGTCGCTACAGAATATTGACCCAACTCATCACTTCTTCACGGTGGTTGATCTTGCCAATGCATTCTTCTGCCTCTCACTGGATGAGGAATCACAGGAGTATTTTGGGTTCACTTATGGAGGCCAAACTTTCACCTACACAAGACTGCCACAGGGTTACAGAGACAGCCCAGGATTGTTCAATCATGTCCTCAAACAACATCTAACACCATTAAAGCTGCCTGAAGGGGTTGTTTTACTCCAGTATGTCGACGATATTCTTCTGGCAGCTCCAACAGCAGAATCTTGTTTGACAGCCACCTACGATCTTCTCACTCTGCTGGCGAAGGAGGGTTACAAGGTGAAAAGGGAGAAAGTACAAGTGTGTCGAAGACTGGTTGAGTTTCTCGGAAGAGAAATCACCCACAACGCCTACAGTCTTACACCCACTCAGAAATCATCAATCCTCTCCCATCCTAAACCAATGACTGTCCAGCAAATGCTCGCATTCCTAGGGCTCACTGGATACAGTAGAAATCATGTGCCATGCTATGTCGAACTCACCCAGCCTCTCAGAGACATGGTGGCCGAAGCTGGAAATCGCAATCTAACTGCTGCCCTCACTTGGACTCCAGCTGCTGAAGAATCCTTCACACAAACAAAACAAGCCCTGGCACAGGCAGCTGGATTGGCCGCCCCTGACTACACCAAGACCTTCTATTTGGATGTTTCTGAAAAAGGAGGAGTGGTAAATGCTGTCCTTTTTCAGAAAAAGGAGGGAGAAAGAAGAGTGTTGATGTATCACAGTTCAAAACTTGACAATATGGAAGCTGGACAAACAGGGTGTACCAGACATCTCGCTGCATTGGCAAAAGCCATCACAAAGACAAGCCACATTGTCATGTGCCATGAACTCAAAGTCAACACGAACCATGGAGTGGTTGCTTTCCTGGGTTCAAGTGCTTTCACCTTTTCTACAGCAAGAAAAACAAAAATTTCCAACACCCTGTTGCAGCCACACATCACCTTTCACACTGAAGGCGTGAATATGGCCTCTGGTCTGCACACTGACAGCCAAATTCCACATGACTGTACAGAAAAAGCAAAGTTGGACATCAAATTGAGAGTTGACCTGGAAGCAGAACCACTAGAGGATCCAGAAATGATTCTCTTCACAGATGGCTGTTGTTACAGAGGAGAGAAAGGAAACATAGCATCCTTTGCTGTCGTGGAACTGAACCAGCAGACAAGAACTTATGAGACAAGAGACAAAGGCATCATTCCTCAACCAGCATCTGCTCAGTTGGCTGAAATTGTGGCCCTCACTCGTGCATTAGAACTATCAGCTGGAAAAAGAGTGAACATCTACACAGACTCAGCCTATGGACATGGAGCTGTCCATGTTGATGGACCTCAGTGGGTGAGAAGAAATTTTCTGACTACAGCCAACACCCCAGTTAAACACAGAACTCAACTGGAGGAGCTGATACAAGCAATACATCTCCCAGCTACATTGGCCGTGATGAAATGTAAAGGACATCAGAAGCTGGATAACAGCATAGCTAGAGGAAATGAGGCTGCAGATGCAGCTGCAAAGGAAGCAGGAGGCTACACTGCAAAGCAAATGACATTGACAGAGACACAACTACCAGAGCTGACAGAAGAAGACATCAAAGCCATGCAAGAGAAAGCAGGAGTTGGAGAACAGAATGAATGGTCAAAGAAGGGAGCAACACCGAAAGATGGACTATGGAGATCCCATGATGGGAGATTGGTGGCTCCAGCTGCACTTTGTCACTTGTTATTGAAGCAAGCTCATGGCCCTGCACATGAAGGACGAAGAACCACATTAATGAACATTGAAAAGTGTTGGTGGCATCCCCATATGACTGCTTTAGTGGAAAACTATGTTTCAGACTGTCAGACCTGCAACGCTCATAATTCTAAAACTCCATACAAGTGTCCAATGGGGGGATATCCAGTTCCGCCTGCCCCCTTTAATGACATCACTATTGACTTTACTGATATGGGAGCTGAGAATAGAGTAGGAGGGTACAGGTACATGTTGGTTATGGTTGACCGTTTCACTAAGTGGGTTGAAGCTATTCCTTGTAGAAATGAAACAGCACAAACAGTGGTTAAATGGCTAAAGAATGAACTCATTCCAAGATATGGAGTTCCAAGAAACATCAGATCTGACAACGGGTCTCACTTCAATAACAAACTGTTAGCTGAAGTAGAAAAAACCCTAGGCATCACACATCGGTTTGGTTCAGTTTATCATCCAGCCTCACAAGGGTTGGTAGAACGAGCAAACCAGACTCTAAAGAGAAAGATAGCGAAGATCTGTCATGGCACAAAGCTAAAATGGGTTGACGCTCTTCCTCTTGCACTCATGTCAATGAGAAACTCACCCGGAGCTAAGACACACCTAACACCTCATGAGTTGCTGACAGGCAGACCAATGCCTGGCCCGCCTAGAGACGGGGGTCATATGCCATCTCTAGATGTTTGGCAGGTACAATGTGATGATTACATGGCTGCACTAACTAAGTTGACTCAAGTTTTGTCTAAACAGGTGCAGTCAGCAGAGCCCGAGGCAACTCACCGAGAGACTCCAGCGCTTCAAGTAGGTGATTGGGTACGGGTGAAAGTCCACAAGAGAAAGTGGCTGGAGCCCAGGTGGACTGGACCATATCAGGTAACTGAGAGTACCTCACATGCTGTCCAGGTAAAGGGAAAAGCTGGAGCTAATTGGCACCACCTCACACATTGTGTACCCTCTGCACCGCCCTCTCAAATTTCAGGAGAGATAGAGACTAATTTGGAAAAAACAAAGGAGGCTCTAACAGACTAGAAGTTTGATTTGATCAAAGTAAAAATTAGCCTCCTACTATGGCCGATCCAGCACCTAGCCAAAGTGATAACCAAAAACGGCTGGGTCTGTATGGCCATAAGGGCGCACTTTGTGTTCTCACAATTGTGGCTCTGACGACTGTTGTTCCCATTTTAGTATGGGAATATCAATCAAAAACACACCATACTCTTAATACAACTACTGAAACATCATTGTTTGATTCACGACTCCGAGTTAAACGTTCCCCACTCGTAATAGATGAAAAAATAGGTTCCATAATTGCACGAACGATTACATATGGATTAGTAGCTAAACGTACAGATTTTGTGACACTCACATTCACTCCAGGAGTAGATGGGACGGTTAAACTAGATTTCTGCTCTGTTGTTAAATGTGAGAAACACCACTATAGTCATTGGTCAAGCGAAAAATACGTATGTATGCCAAATATCGATGGCTCTCAGTGTAAACCAAAGAGTGTGATAACTAATACTGGGGCAGATTGGGGACATCCGCCTGCTGAAACCATAGCAGGACTAAAACCACTGAAGGGTAGATTAACAATTGTAAAAGGAGGGGCAGCTCCTGACTGCGAAGTGGGAAATTGTAACCCTCTTTATCTTACTCTTAAGGATCCTCACCAATTAGACTCAGGACTATACATTTTGGGGGCTTCTGTAAAAGGATTAGATCCATTAGGTCCATTTGCAATAAATGTTACCTCTCATGCTTCTTCCACCAACCAGGTTTCCACTCCAGAACTAAAGTCAAAGAACAAGGTAACTTATGTGAATGAGATGTCTTATGAAGATTCGGTGGCACTCCAAACTGGATATGATGAGAAAAATTATTGGCTTCAGTGGATGCGATTCTCTGCTGTGTCAATAGAGAGAACTGATTGTGTGGCTTGTGCTAAGGCTAGGCCAGTGCTTGGAACTGCTCCCTTCAGATTAAACGAATACAATGATCCCGAAGGCTTCCAATGTGTAATCTCTCTGTTCAGTGTCAACAGGTTGTCCTCTAGTCCTGAGTGTCGTACGGTCTCCACTCTATATCCAGTAGTTGCCAGACCCGACGCTCCAGCAACAGTGGTGAGTTATCCAGGTAACTATAGTTGTTTTCTGCATGAAGGTACAGGCATCAAAGTGGGATTTTTAGGCCACGATTACTGTAATGTAACCTATAATTTGACTGAATTGGCATCGGAGTCCACAAAAGCTGACATTATTCAAACATTTGTTTCTCACACTCAATCCAGAGCTGATCTCTGGTGGATGTGTGGGGATAAGAGGCTGAGGCCTCTTCTTCCAACAAATTGGGCTGGATCCTGCACCTTAATTCAACTAGTCATGCCATTCAAGTTTCTTCCTTTGGGACTTGAAAATCTGCAAGACGGAGCAAATGCACTCCTTCATAGAGTTAAAAGAGATGTACCAAAAGGCTCCTTTGATTCACAGATTTACATAGACCCAATAGGAGTACCCAGGGGTGTTCCAGATGAGTTTAAAGCAAGGTGCCAGATAGCGGCAGGATTTGAATCCATATTCCTGTGGCCTACTGTTAATAAGAATGTGGATTGGATCAATTACATATATTATAACCAGCAGAGGTTCGTTAATTACACCAGAGATGCCGTTAAAGGCATCGCAGAACAATTAGGACCCACGACATTGATGGCCTGGCAGAATAGAATGGCTTTAGATATGTTACTGGCAGAGAGAGGAGGCGTGTGCAAAATGTTTGGAGATTATTGTTGCACCTTCATTCCCAATAACACAGCCCCTGATGGAAGCATTACCAAGGCACTGGCTGGTCTCACGGCTCTGTCACATGAATTGGCAGAAAACTCAGGGGTGGAAAATCCTTTGGGGGGTTGGTTTGATCGCATGTTTGGTAAGTGGAAAACCTTGATTGCATCATTACTTATTTCTATTGGCTGCTTTCTAGCAATTCTAGTTTGCTGCGGTTGCTGTTGCATTCCTTGCCTTAGAACGCTTATAAATCGTTTAATAACTACTGCTCTCTCCAAAGAAAGGGACCCGCCCCCCTACCAAATGCCCTTGCTAATTCCAGAAGACGTGGATGATGATGCTGAGATCTATGGAGGAGAGCGAGAAGAACAGCATGGTGAAGGGACAGAGGAAACTAGCTTCGGGGTTGCATATTATTAAAATTAACGTGATAAATGCTTTTGGAAAATTTTTAACCTTTATCTTCTAAGTTTCTTTATTCAATAAAGTTTTCTCAAAGGATGACGAGGGATGTGTTTACACCTTGAAAAGGTGTAAAAGGAGGGATTTGTTGAGGATATTCTGTTACTTTAGTTACTTTCTATCTCAATAATCATTTTCTTTCTTATTTCCTTATTGTATTATACTGACTATATTAATCACAAATATAAAATCATCATTTCAATTCATATTAATCATAATTAGCTTTATCATAATCATGCGTGTGTCCTTTGCATGAACTATAACTAGCTCATTATAATCATGCTTGCCGAGCTTGCAACAATGGATGGTTTAGACGTGTACAGACAAGGTGTGAAGAGTATATTTGACATGACCATATTTGGACTTAACAACAGGCGCTAAGACAGGATCTGCAGAAGGCCTTCTGAAACCATATTAGGCCTTAAACTTAAACAGCATACCATGAAGGCAGTATATGGTCGTCACGTCTGAAAAACATACATACGTTTTAGAGGTTGAAAACCATTAAGGCAGGAAGTTACTCTTAAAGCTGTCATAACAGATTCCAGGAAGAAGATGTCTTCGAGCTGGTGGACGACACTGCTGGATTGGAGGTTCAGAGTCTAAACCAACGAACCCTCCCAACTATAGACCAATCAGATAGAAGCACATTTCCATATGAAGAACTATGTATACTGCTAAAGTTAGGGTTTCTTTGTTCTCTCTTGTGACAAGCTTGATGCAGATATTGAGCTAGATCAAGAGAGACACCTGTATGCATACATTCTGATCATCCAATGCTACTAAATATTCTTGATTGAATATTTTGTCTTGGGGTCTTCATTGCTTCGTGGTGACATTTCTATAGCAATTAAAGAACACGCTTCGACAACGGCTCCCCAGCAGCACAGCCCAGAACACCGGGCTCCTTCGCCCAGCTCACCGGGCTCCCCAGCACAGCACATGGGGGCCCCCCAGCACCACAGCCCACCTGGCTCTCCATCAGATCCTGTTCACACCGCTCCCCAGCAGAGCCTGTCCTCACGGCTCACCATCACCACAGCCCAGCACACCGGCCTCCCCAGCACAGCACACGGGGGCTCCCCAGCACCACAGCCCACCTGGCTCTCCATCAGAGCCTGTTCAAAGCACTCCCCAGCAGAGCTTGTCCACACGGCTCCCCAGCAGCACAGCCCAGCACACCGGGATCCCCAGGCCAGCTCAACGGGCTCCTCAGCACAGAACAAGGGGACCCCCAGCACCACAGCCCGCCTGGCTCTCCATCAGAACCTGTCCACACCGCTCCTCAGCAGAGCCTGTCCACATGGCTCCCCAGCACAACAACCCTGCACACCGGGCTCCCCTGCCCAGCTCACTGGGCTCCCCAGCACAGCACACAGGGGCCCCCGGCACGACAGCCCGGCTGGCACTCCATCAGAGCCTGTTCACACCGCGTCCCAGCTGAGCCTGTCTACACGGCTTCCCAGCACCACAGCCCAGCTCACCGGGATCCCCAGCACCACAGCCCGCCTGACTCTCCATCAGAGCCTGTTCAACCCTCTCCCCATCAGAGCCTGTCCACACGGCTTCCCAGCACCACAGCCCAGCACACTGGGCTCCGAAGCCCAGCTCACTGGGCTCCCGAGCACAGCACACGGGGGCCCCCAGCGCCACAGCCCGGCTGGCTCTCCATCAGAGCCGTTTCACACCGCTCCCCGACAGAGCCTGTCCACACGGCTCCCCAGCAGCACAGCCCAGCACACCGTGCTCCCCAGCCACGCTCACAAGGGTCCCCAGCACAGAACACGGGGCCACCCAGCACCACAGCCCGCCTGGCTCTCCATCAGAGCCTGGTGACACCGCTCCGCAGCAGAGCCTGTCTACACGGCTCACCAGCACCAAAGCCCAGAACACCGGGCTCCCGAGCCCAGCTCACCGGGCTCCCCAGCAAAACAGCCTGCCTGACTCTCCATCAGAGCCTGTTCAAACCACTCCACAGCAGAGCCTGTCTACACTGCTCCCCAGCACCACAGCCCAGCACACCGGGCTTCCCAGCCAAGCTCAACGGGCTCCTGAGCACAGCACACGGGGGCCCCCAGCACCACAGCCCGCCTGGCTCTCCATCAGACGCTGCTCACACCCGTCCGCAGCAGAGCCTGTCTACACGGCTACCCAGCACAAAAGCCCAGCACACCGGGCTCCTCGGCCAAGCTCACCAGTCTCCCCAGCACAGCACACGGGGGCCTCCAGCACCACAGCCGGCCTGGCACTGCATCAGTGCCTGTTCACACCGCTCCCCAGTAGAGCCTGTTCACACCGCTCCCCAGCAGAGCCTGTCTACAAGGCTCCCCAGCACCACAGCCCAGCACACTGGGCTCCCCAGCCCAGCTCAACGGGCCCCGTAGCACAGCACATGAGGGCCCCCAGCACAACAGCCCGCCTGGCTCTCCATCAGAGCCTGTTCACACCGCTCCCCAGCAGAGCATGTGTACACGGCTCCAGAGCAGCACAGCCCAGCACACCGGGCTCCTCTGCCCAGCTCACCGGGCTCCCCAGCACCACAGCCCGTCTGGCTCTCCATCAGAGCCTGTTCAAACCACTCCCCAGCAGAGCCTGTCCACACAGCTCCCAAGCACCACAGCCCAGCACACCGGGCTCCCCAGCCAAGCTCAACGGGCTCCCCGGCACAGCACACGGGGGCCCCCAGCACCACAGCCCGCCTGGCTCTCCATAAGAGCCTGTTCACACCGCTCCCAAGCAGAGCCTGTCCACTCGGCTCCCCAGCACCACAGCCCAGCACACCGGGCTCACCAGCCCAGATCACCGGGCTCCCCAGCACAGCACACGGGGGCCCCCAGCACCACAGCCCGAATGGCTATCCATCAGACCCTGTTCACACGGCTCCCCAGCAAAGCCTGTCCACACAGCTCCCCAGGACCACAGCCCAGCACACCGGGCTCCCCAGCCAAGATCAACGGGCTCCTGAGCACAGCTTTTGGGGGCCCCCAGCACCACAGCCCGAATGGCTATCCATCAGACCCTGTTCACACGGCTCCCCAGCAGAGCCTGTCCACACGGCTCCCCAGCACCACACCCCGCCTGGCTCTCCAGCAGAGCCTGTTCAAACCAGTCCCCAGGAGAGCCTGTCCACACGGCTACCCAGCACCACAGCCCAGCACAGCGGGCTCCTCTGCCCAGCTCACCGGGTTCCCCAGCACCACAGCCCGCCTGGCTCTCCATCAGAGCCTGTTCACTCCACTCCCCATCAGAGCCTGTTCAAACCACTCCCCAGCAGAGCCTGTCCACACGGCTCCCCAGCAGCACAGCCCAGAACACCGGGCTCCCCAGCACAGGACACGGGGGCCCCCAGCACCACAGCCCGCCTGGCTCTCCATCAGAGCCTGTTCACACCGCTCCCCAGCAGAGCATGTCTTCACGGTTCGCAAGCACCACAGCCAAGCAGACCGGGCTCCCCAGCCCAGCTCACCGGGCTCCCCAGCACAGCACACGAGGGCCCCCAGCACCACAGCCCGCCTGGCTCCCCAGAAGAGCCTGTCCACACGGCTCCCCAGCACCACAGCCCAGCACACCGGGCTCCCCAGCCCAGCTCAACGGGCTCCCCAGCACAGCACACGGGGGCCCCAAGCACCAAAGCCCGCCTGGATATAAATCAGAGCATGTTCAACCCTCTCCCCAGAAGAGCCTGTACACACAGCTCCCAAGCACCACAGCCCAGCACACCGGGCTCCCAAGCCCAGCTCAACGGGCTCCCCAGCACAGCACACGGGGGAACCCAGCACCACAGCCCGCCTGGCTGTCCAGCAGAGCCTGTCCACACCGCTCCCCAGAAGAACCTGTCCACACGGCTCCCCAGCAGAACAGCCCAGCACACCGGGCTCCCCCGCCCAGCTCAACGGGCTCCCCAGCACAGCACACGGGGGCCCCCAGAAAACAGCCCTCCTTGCTCTACATCAGAGCCTGTTCAAACCGCTCCCAAGCCGAGCCTATCCACACGGCTCCCCAGCAGCACAGCCCAGCACACCAGGCTGCCCATCCCAGCTCACCGGGCTCCCCAGCACAGCACACGGGGGCCCTCAGCACGACAGCCCGCCTGGCTCTCCATCAGAGCCTGTTCACACCGCTCCCCAGCAGAGCTTGTCCAAACGGCTCCCCAGCACCACAGCCAAGAACACAGGGCTCCCCAGCCCAGCTCACCCGGCTCCCCAGCACAGCACACGGGGGCCCCCAGCACAGCTCACCGGGCTCCCCTGAGCCACTGCCCGCCTGACTCTCCATCAGAGCCTTTTCAACCCTCTCCCCAGAAGAGCCTGTCCACAAAGCTCCCGAGCACCACAGCCCAGCACACCGGGCTCGCCAGCCCAGCTTAACGGGCTCCCCAGCACAGCACACGGGGGCCCCCAGCACAGCTCACCGGGCTCCCCAGCACAGCACACGGGGCCCCCCAGCACCACAGCCCGCCTGACTCACCAGCAGAGCCTGTTCAAACCACTCGCCAGCAGAGCCTGTCTACACGGCTACCCAGCACCACAGCCCAACTCACCGGGCTCCTCTTCCCAGCTCACCGGGCTCCCCAGCACAGCACACGGCGCCCCCCAGCACCACAGCGCGCCTGGCTCTGGAGCAGAACCTGTTCAAACCACTCCCGAGCAGAGCCTGTCCACAAGGCTCTCCAGCACCACAGCCCAGCACACCGGGCTCCCCAGCCCAGCCCAACGAGATCCCCAGCACAGCACACGGGGCCCCCCAGCACCACAGCCGCCTGGCTCTCCATCAGATCCTGTTCAACCCTCTCCCCAGTAGAGCCTGTCCACACGGCTCCCCAGCACCACAGCCCACCTCACCGGGCTCCCCAGCCCAACTCAACGGGCTGCCCAGCACAGCACACGGGGCTCCCCAGCACCAAAGCCCGCCTGGCTCCCCAGCAGAGCCTGTTCAAACCACTCCCCAGAAGAGCCTGTCCACACGGCTCCCCAGCACCACATCCCAGCACACCGGGCTCCCCAGCCCAGCTCAACGGGCTCCCCAGCACAGCACACGGGGCCCCCCAGCACAGCACACGGGGCTTCCCAGCACCACAGCCCGCCTGGCTCTCCATCAGAGCCTCTTCACACCGCTCCCCAGCAGAGCCTGTCTACACGGCTCCCAAGCAGCACAGCCCAGCACACCGGGTTCCCCAGCCCAGCACACGGGGGCCTCCAGCACCACAGCCCGCCTGGCTCTCCATCAGAGGCTGTTCACACCGCTCCCAAGCAGAGCCTGTCTACACGGCTCCCCAGCACCATAGCCCAGCACACTGGGCTCCCCAGCCCACCTCAACGGGCTCCCCAGCAAAGCACACGCGGGCCCCCAGCACCACAGCCTGCCTGGCTCTCCATCGGAGCCTGTTCACAGCGCTCCGCAGGAGAGCCTGTCTACACGGCTCCCCAGCACCACAGCCCAGCACACCGGGCTCCCCAGCCAAGCTCACCGGGCTCCCCAGCACAGCACACGGGGCCCCCCAGCATCACAGCCCGAATGGCTCCTCAGCAGAGCCTGTCTACACGGCTCCCCAGCAGCACAGCCCAGCACACCGCAGCACAGCCCTCCTGGCTCTCCATCAGAGCCTGTTCAAACCACTCCCCAGCAAAGCCTTTCTACAAGGCTCCCCAGCACTACAGCACAGCACACCGGGATCCCCAGCCCAGCCTACCGGGCCCCCCAGCACAGCACACCGGGCCCCCCAGCACCAATGCCCGCCTGGCTCCCCAGCAGAGCCTGTCCACACGGCTCCCCAGCAGCACAGCCCAGCACACCGGGATCCCCAGGCTAGCTCAACGGGCTCCTCAGCACAGAAATAGGGGCCCTCCAGCACCACAGCCCGCTTGGCTCTCCATCAGAGCCTGTCCACACAGCTCCTCAGCAGAGCCTGTCCACATTGCTCCCCAGCACAACAACCCTGCACACCGGGCTCCCCAGCCCAGCTCACCGGGCTCCCCATCAAAGCACACCGGGGCCCCCAGCACCACAGCCCAGCACAACGGGCTCCCCAGCCCAGCACACGGGGGCCCCCAGCACCACAGCCCGCCTGGCTCTCCAGCAGAGCCTGTTCAAACCGCTCCCCAGCAGAGCCTTTCCACACGGCTCCCCAGCAGCACAGCCCAGCACAACGGGCTCCCCAGCACAGCACAAGGTGGCCCCCAGCACCACAGCCCGCCTGGGGCTCCATCAGAGCCTGTTCACACCGCTCCCCAGCAGAGCATTTCCACACTGCTCCCCAGCACCACAGCCCAGCACACCGGGCTCCCCAGCCCTGCTCACCGGGCTCCCCAGCACAGCACACGGGGCCCCCCAGCACAGCTCACCGTGCTCCCCAGCACAGCACACGGGGCCCCCCAGCACCACAGCCCGCCTGCCTATCCATCAGAACCTTTTCACAACGCTCCCCAGTAGAGCCTGTCCACACGGCTCCCCAGCACCACAGCCCAGCACACCGGACTCCCCAGCCCAGCTCACCGGGCTCCCCAGCCCAGCTCACCGGGCTCCCCAGCACAGCACACGGGGGCCCCCAACACCACAGCCCGCCTGGCTCTCCAGCAGAGCCTGTTCAAATCACTCCCTAACAGAGCCTGTCCACACGGCTCCCCAGCAGAGCATGTCCACACGGCTCCCCAGCGGCACAGCCCAGCACACCGGACTCCCCAGCCCAGCTCACCGGGCGCCCCAGCCCAGCTCACCGCGCTCCCCACCACAGCACACGGGGGCCCCCAACACCACAGCCCCCCTGGCTCTCCAGCAGAGCCTGTTCACACCGCTCCCCAGCAGAGCCTGTCTACACGGCTCCCCAGCAGCACAGCCCAGGACACCGGGCTCCCCA
Organism: Dascyllus trimaculatus; assembly: GCA_024666655.1. NCBI lineage: Eukaryota > Metazoa > Chordata > Actinopteri > Pomacentridae > Dascyllus > Dascyllus trimaculatus. The sequence goes on from JAMOIN010000759.1 coordinate 66,162, forward strand.
GCCCAGCTCACCGGGCTCCCCAGCACATGACACGGGGGCGCCCAGCACCACAGCCCGCCTGGGTCTCCAGCAGAGCCTGTTCACACGGCTCCCCAGCACCACAGCCCAGCACACCGGGCTCCCCAGCCCAGGTCACCGGGCTCCCCAGCACAGCACACGGGGGCCCCCATCACCACAGCACGCCTTGTTCTCCATCAGAGCCGGTTCACACCGCTTCCCAGCAAAGCCTGTCCACACGGCTCCCCAGCAGCACAGCCCAGCACACCGAGCTCCCCAGCCCACCTCACCGTGCTCCCCAGCACAAAAAACGGGGGCCCCCAGCAGCACAGCCCGCCTGGCTCTCCAGCAGAGCCTGTTCACACTACTCCCCATCAGAGCCTGTCCACACGGCTTCCCAGCACAACAGCCCAGCACACTGGCCTCCGAAGCCCAGCTCACTTGGCTCCCGAGCAAAGCACACGGGGCCCCCAGCATCACAGCCCGGTGTGCTTTCCATCAGAGCCTTTTCACACCGCTCCCCGGCAGTGCCTGTCCACACGGCTCCCCAGCAGCACAGCCCAGCACACCGGGCTCCCCAGCCCAGCTCACCAGGGTCCCCAGCACAGAACACGGGGGCCCCCAGCACCACAGCCCGCCTGGCTCTCCAGCAGAGACTGTTCAAACCACTCCCCAGCAGAGCCTGTCCACACGACTCCCCAGCAGAGCCTGTCCACACGGCTCCCCAGCACAACAGCCCAGAACACCGGGCTCCACATCCCAGCTCAACGGGCTCAGCAGCACAGCACACGGGGGCCCACAGCATCACAGCCCGCCTGGCTCTCCATCAGAGCCTGTTCACACAGCTCCGCAGCAGAGCCTGTCTACACGGCTCCCCAGCACCACAGCCCTGCACACCGGGCTCCCCAGCCCAGCTCAACGGGATCCCAAGCACAGCACACGCGCCCCCCCAGCACCACAGCCCGCCTGGCTCTCCATCAGAGCCTGTTCAACCCTCTCCCAAGCAGAGCCTGTCCACACGGATCCCCAGCACCACAGCCCACCACACCGGGCTGCCCAGCCCAGCTCAACGGGCTCCCCAGCACAGCACACGCGGCTTCCCAGCACCACAGCCCGCCTGGCTCTCCATCAGAGCCATTTCACACCTCTCCCCAGAGGAGCCTGACAACACGGCTCCCCAGCACCACTGCCCAGCACACCGGGCTTCCCAGCCCACGTCACCGGGCCCCCCAGCACAGCACACGGGGCCTACCAGCACCACAGCCTACCTGGCTCTCCATCAGAGCCTGTTCACACCGCTCCCCAGCAGAGCCTTTCCACACGGCTCCCCAGCACCAAAGCCTAGCACACCGGGCTCCCAAGCCCAGTTCACCGGACCCCCAGCACAGCACACGGGGCCCCCAGCACCACAGCCAACCTGGCTCTCCAGCATAGCCTGTTCACACCGCTCCGCAGCAGAGCCTGTCTACACGGCTCCACAGCAGCAGAGCCCAGGACACCGGGCTCCCCAGCCCAGCTCACTGGGCTCCCCACCACAGCAACCGGGGGCCCCAAGTACCACAGCCCGCCTGGCTCTCCAGCAGAGCCTCTTCAAACCGCTCCCCAGCAGAGCCTGTCCTCACGGCTCCAAAGCACCACAGCCCAGAGCACAGGGCTCCCCAGCCCTGCTCACCCGGCTCCCCAGCACAGAACACGGGGGCCCACAGCACTGCTCACCGGGCTCCCCAGCACAGCACACGGTGGCCCCCAGCACAACACCCCTCCTTGCTCAACATCAGATCCTGTTCAAACCGCTCCCCAGCCGAGCCTATCCACACGGCTCCCAAGCAGCACAGCCCAGCACACCAGGCTGGCCAGCCCAGCTCACCGGGCTCCCCTGAACAACAGCCCGCCTGGCTCTCCATCAGAGCCTGTTCAACCCTCTCCCCAGCAGAGCCTGTCCACACGGCTCCCCAGCAGCACAGCCCAGAACACCGGGCTCCCCAGCCCAGTTCACCGTGCTTCCCAGCACAGCACACGGGGGCCCCCAGCACCACAGCCCGCCTGGCAATCCAGCAGACCCTTTTCAAACCACTCCCCAGCAGAGCCTGTCCACACGGCTCCGCAGCACCACAGCCCAAAACACCGGGCTCCGAAGCCCAGCTCAACGGGCTCCCAAGCACAGCACACGGGGCCCGCCAGCACCACAACCCGTCTGGCTCTCCATCAGAGCCATTTAAGACCGCTCCCCAGCACCACAGCCCAGCACACCGGGCTCCCCAGCCCAGCTCACCGGGCTCCCGAGCACGGCACACGGGGCCCCCCAGCACCACAGCCCGCCTGGCTGTCCAGCAGATCCTTTTCAAACCACTCCCCAGCAATGCCTTTCCACACGGCTCCCCAGCAGCACAGCCCAGAATGCCGGGCTTCCCAGCCCAGCTCAACGGGCTCCCCAGCACAGCACACGGGGCCCCCCAGCACCACAGCCCACCTGGCTCTCCATCAGAGCCTGTTCACACCGCTCCCCAGCAGAGCCTGTCTACACGGCTCCCCAGCAGCACAGCCTAGCACACCGCAGCACAGCCCGCCTGGCTGTGCAGCAGATCCTTTTCAAACCACTCCCCAGCAATGCCTGTACACACCTCTCCCCAGCAGCACAGCCCAGCACACCGGGCTCCCCAGCCCAGCTCAACGGGCTACCCAGAACGGCACAAGGGGCCCCCCAGCACAGCACACCGGGCTCACCAGCACAGCACACGGGGCCCCCCAGCACCACAGCCCGCCTGGCTCTCCAGCAGAGCCTGTCCACACGGCTCCCCAGCACAAAAGCAAAGCACACCGGGCTCCCCTGCCCAGCTCACTGGGCTCCCCAGCACAGCACACGGGGGACCCCGGCACGACAGTCCGGCTGGCTCTCCATCAGAGCCTGTTCACACCGCGTCCCAGCTGAGCCTGTCTACACGGCTTCCAAGCACCACATCCCAGCTCACCGGGCTCCCCAGCACAACAGCCCGCCTGACTCTCCATCAGAGCCTGTTCAACCCTCTCCCCATCAGAGCCTGTCCACACGGCTTCCCAGCACCACAGCCCAGCACACTGGGCTCCGATGCCCAGCTCACTGGGCTCCCGAGCACAGCACACGGGGGCCCCCAGCACCAGAGCCCGGCTGGCTCTCCATCAGGGCCTGTTCACACCAATCCGCATGAGAGCCTGTCTACACGGCTCCCCAGCACCAAAACCCATAACACCGGGCTCCCCAGCCCAGCTCACCGGGCTCCCCCGCAAATCAGCCTGCCTGACTGTCCATCAGAGCCTGTTAACACCGCTCCGCAGCAGAGCCTGTCTACACGGCTCCCCAGCACCACAGCCCAGCACACTGGGCTCCCCAGCCCAGCTTAACGGGCCCCCTAGCACAGCACATGAGGGCCCCCAGCGCAACAGCCCGCCTGGCCCTCCATCAGAGCCTGTTCACACCGCTCCCCAGCAGAGCCTGTTCACACAGCTCCCCAGCAGAGCCTGTCTACACGGCTCCCCAGCACCACAGCCCAGCACACTGGGCTCCCCATCCCAGCTTAACGGGCCCCCTAGCACAGCACATGAGGGCCCCCAGCACAACAGCCCGCCTGGCTCTCCATCAGAGCCTGTTCACACCCCTCCGCAGCACAGCCTGTCGACAGGGCGCCCCAGCACAAAAGCACTGCACACCGGGCTCCCCAGCCCAGCTCACCGGGTTCCCCAGCAGAGCACACGGGGCCCCCCAGCACCACAGCCTTCCTGGCTCTCCATCAGAGCCTGTTCAAATCACTCCCTAACAGAGCCTGTCCACACGGCTCCCCAGCACCACAGCCCGCCTGGCTCTCCATCAAAGCCTGTTCACACCGCTCCCCAGCAGAGCCTGTCTACACGGCTCCCCAGCACAATAGCCCAGATCACCGGGCTCCCCAGCCCAGCTCACCGGGCTCCCCAGCACAGCACACGGGCCCCCCCAGCACCATAGCCCGCCTGGCTCTCCAGCAGAGCCTGTTCAACCCTCTCCCCAGCAGAGCCTGTCCACACGGCTACCCAGCACCACAGCCCAGCACACCGGGCTCCCCAGCCCAGCTCACCGGGCTCCCCAGCACAGCACACAGGGGACCGCAGCACCACAGCCCGCCTGGCCTTGCAGCAGAACCTTTCCACACGGCTCCCTAGCACCACAGCCAAGCTCACCGGGCTCCCCAGCACCACAGCCCAGCACACCGGGCTCCGAAACCCAGCTCAAAAGCACAGCACACGGGGCCCCTCAGCACCACAGCCCGCCTGGCTCTCCATCAGAGCCTGTCAACACGGCTCCCCAGCACCAATTCCCAGAACACCGGGTTCCCCAGCCCAGCTCAACGGGCTCCCCAGCACAGCACACGCGGGCCCCCAGAACCACAGCCCGCCTGGCTCTCCATCAGAGCCTGTTCACAGCGTTCCTCAGCAGAGCCTGTCTACACGGCTCCCAAGCAGCACAGCCCAGCACACCGGGCTCCCCAGCCCAGCTCACCGGGCTCCCCAGCACAGCACACGGGGCCCCCCAGCATCACAGCCCGAATGGCTCCCCAGCAGAGCCTGTCTACACGCCTCCCCAGACGCACAGCCCAGCACACCGGGCTCCATAGCCGATCTCACCGGGCTACGCAGCACAGCACACGGGGCCCCCCAGCACCACAGCCCAGCACACGGGGGCCCCCAGCACAGCACACGGGGCCCCCCAGCACAACAGCCCGCCTGCATCTCCATCAGAGCCTGTTCACACCGCTCCCCAGCAGAGCCTGTCTACACGGCTGCCCAGCAGCACAGCCCAGCACACCGCAGCACAGCCCGCCTGGCTCTCCATCAGAGCCTGTTCAAACCGCTCCACAGCAGATCCTGTCCACACGGCTCCCCAGCAGCACAGCCCAGCACACCGGGCTGCCCAGTCCAGCACACCGGGTTCCCCAGCACAGCACACGGGGGCCCCCAGCACCACGGCCCGCCTGGCTCTCCAGCAGAGCCTATTCAAAACACTCCCAAACAGAGCCGGTCCACACGGCTCCCCAGCAGCACAGGCCAGCACACTGGCCTCCCCAGCCCATCTCACCGGGCTCCCTAGCACAGCACACGGGGCCCACCAGCACCACAGCCCACCTGGCTCTCCGTCAGAGCCTGTTCACACCGCTCCCCAGCAGAGCCTGTCCACACGGCTCCCCAACAGCACAGCCCAGCACACCGGGCTCAATAGCCGATCTCACCGGGCTCCGCAGCACAGCACACGGGGCCCCCCTGCACCACAGCCCAGCACACCGGGCTCCCCAGCCCAGCACACCGGGCTCCCCAGCCCAGCTCACCGGGCCGCCCAGCACAGGACACGGGGGCCCCCAGCACCACAGCCCGCCTGGCTCTCCATAAGAGCCTGTTCACACCGCCCCGGAGCAGAGCCTGTCGACACGGCTCCCCAGCACCACAGCACAGCACACCGGGCTCCCCAGCCCAGCTCACCGAGCTCCCCAGCACAGCACACGGGGCCCCCCAGCACCACAGCCCGCCTGGCTCTACAGCAGAGACTGTTCAAACCACTCCCCAGCAGAACCTGTCCACACGGCTCCCCAGAAGAGCCTGTCCACACGGCTCCCCAGCACCACAGCCCAGCACACCGGGCTCCCCAGCACAGCACACGGGGCCCCCAAGAACCACAGCCCGCCTTGCTCTCCATCAGGGCCTGTTCAACCCTCTTCCCAGCAGAGCCTGTTCACACCGCTCCCCAGCAGAGCCTGTCCACACGGCTCCCCAGCACAACAGCCCAGCACACCGGGCTCCACAGAACAGAACACCGGGCCCCCCAGCACCACAGCCCGCCTGGCTCTCCATCAGAGACTGTTCACTCCGCTCCCCAGCAGAGCCTTTTCACCACGCTCCCCAGCAGAGCCTGTCCTCACGGATCCCAAGCAGCACAGCCCAGCACACCGGGCTCCCCAGCCCAGCTCACCGGGCTCCAAAGCACAGAACACGGGGCCCCCCAGCAGAGCCTGTCTACACGGTTGTCGAGCACCACAGTCCAGTACACCGGGCTCCCCAGCCCAGCTCACCGGGCACCCAGCAAAGCACACGGTGGCCCCCAGCACCACAGCCCGCCTGGCTCTCCATCAGAGCCTGTTCAACCCTCTTCCCAGCAGAGCCTGTCCACACGGCTCCCCAGCACCACAGCCCAGCACACCGGGCTACTCTGCCCGGCTCACCGGGCTCCCCAGTACAGCACACGGGGGCCCGAAGCAAACCACACGGGGCCGCCCCATCACCACAGCCCGCCTGGCTCTCCATAAGAGCCTGTTCACACCGCTCCCCAGCAGAGCCTGTCCACACGGCTCCCCAGCACCACAGCCCAGCACACCGAGCTCCCCAGCCCAGATCACCGGGCTCCCCAGCACAGCACACGGGGGCCCCCAGCACCACAGCCCGAATGGCTCTCCATCAGACCCTGTTCACACGGCTCCCCAGCAGAGCCTGTCCACACAGCTCCCCAGGACCACAGCCCAGCACACCGGGCTCCCGAGCCAAGATCAACGGGCTCCTGAGCACTGCTTTTGGGGGCCCCCAGCACCACAGCCCCCCTGGCACTCCATCAGGGCCTGTTCACACCAATACGCATGAGAGCCTGTCTACACGGCTCCCCAGCACAAAAGCCCCGCACACCGGGCTCCCCAGCCCAGCTCACCGGGCTCCCCAGCACAGCACACGGAGCCCCCCAGCACCAAAGCCTGACTTGCTCTCCAGCAGAGAATGTCCAAACCACTCCCAAGCAGAGCCTGTCCACACGGCTCCCCAGCACCACAGCCCGCCTGGCTCTCCAGCAGAGCCAGTTCAAACCAGTCCCCAGGAGAGCCTGTCCTCACGGCTACCCAGCACCACAGCCCAGCACACCGGGCTCCTCTGCCCAGCTCACCGGGTTCCCCAGCACCACAGCCCGCCTGGCTCTCCATCAGAGCCTCTTCAAACCACTCCCCAGCAGAGCCAGTCCACACGGCTCCCCAGCACCACAGCCCAGCACACCGGGCTCCCCAGCCAAGCTCACCGGGCTCCCAAGCACAGCACACGTGGGACCCCTGCACCAAAGCCCGCCTGGCTCTCCATCAGAGCCTGTTCACACCGCTCGCCAGAACAGCCTGTCTGCACGGCTCCCCAGCACCACAGCCCAGCACACCGGGCTTCCCAGCCCAGCTCACCGGTCTCCCCAGCACAGCAGACGGGGGCCCCCAGCACCACAGCCCGCGTTGCTCTCCAGCAGAGCCTCTTCAAACCACTCCCCAGCACAGGCTGTCCACACACCTCCCCAGCAGCACAGCCCAGAACACCGGGCTCCGCAGCCCAGCTCACCGGGCTCCCCAGCACAGCACACGGGGGCCGCCAAAACCACAGCCCGCCTGGCTTTCCATCAGAGCCTTTTCACACCGCTCCACAGGAGAGCCTGTCTACACGGCTCCCCAGCAGAACAGTCTAGGACACCGGGCTCCCCAGCCCAGCTCACCGGCCTCCCCAGCACAGCACACGGGGGCCGCCAACACCACAGCCCGCCTGGCTCTCAAGCAGAGCCTCTTCAAATCACTCCCCAACACAGCCTGTCAACACGGCTCCCCAGCAGAGCATGTCCACACGGCTCCCCAGCAGCACAGCCCAGCACACCGGACTCCCCAGCACAGCTCATCCGGGCTCCCGAGCACGGCACACGGGGCCACCCAGCACCACAGCCCGCCTGGCTGTCCAGCAGATCCTTTTCAAACCACTCCCCAGCAATGCCTGTCCACACCTCTCCCCAGCACCACAGCCCAGCATACCGGGCTCCCCAGCCCAGCTCAACGGGCTCCCCAGCAGAGCACACGGGGCCCCCCAGCACCACAGCCCGCCAGGCTCTCCATCAGAGCCTGTTCACACCGCTCCCCAGCAGAGCCTGTCGACACGGCTCCCCAGCAGCACAGCCCAGCACACCGCAGCACAGCCCGCCTGGCTCTCCAGCAGAGCCTGTTCGCACCGCTCCCCAGAAAAGCCTGTCCACACGGCAACCCAGCAGCACAGCCCAGCACACCGGGCTCCCCAGCCCAGAACACCGGGCTCCCCATCACATCACACGGGGGCCCCAAACACCACACCCCGAATGGCTCGCCAGCAGAGCCTGTTCACACCGCTCCCCAGCAGAGCCTGTCAACACGGCTCCCCAGCAGAGCATGTCCACACGGCTCCCCAGCAGCACAGCCCAGCACAGTGGGCTCCACAGCCCAGCTCACCGGGCTCCCCATCACAGCACACGGGGCCCGCCAGCACCACAGCCCGAATGGCTCGCCAGCAGAGCCTGTCTACACGGCTCGCCACCACCACAGCCCAGCACACCGGGCTCCCCAGCCCAGCTCACCGGGGTCCCCAGCACAGCACACGGGGGCCCCCAGAACCACAGCCCGCCTGGCTCTCCAGCAGAGACTGTTCAAACCATTCCCCAGCAGAGCCTGTCCACACGGCTCCCCAGCAGAGCCCGTCCACACGGCTCCCAAGCACCACAGCCCAGCACACCGGGCTCCACATTCCAGCTCAACGGGCTCCGCAGCACAGCACACGGGGGCCCCAAGCACCACAGCCCGCCTGGCTATCCAGCAGAGCCTGTTCAAACCACCCCCAAGCAGAGCCTGTCCACAAGGCTCCCCAGCACAACAGCACAACACACCGGGCTCCGAAGCCCAGCTCAACGGGCTCCCCAGCACAGCACACGGGGCCCCCCAGCACCACAGCCCTCCTGGCTCTCCATCAGAGCCTGTCTACACGGCTACCCAGCACCACAGCCCAGCACACCGGGCTCCCCAGCCCAGCTCACCATGGCCCCCAGCACCGAGAACGGGGTCCCCAGCAGAGCCTGTTGAAACGACTCGCCAGCAGAGCCTGTCCACACGGCTCCCCAGCACAACAGCCCAGCACACCGGGCTCCCCAGCACAGCACACGGGGCCCCCCAGCACAGCACACGGGGCTTCCCAGCACCACAGCCCGCCTGGCTCTCCATCAGAGCCTCTTCACACCGCTCCCCAGCAGAGCCTGTCTACACGGCTACCCAACAGCACAGCCCAGCACACCAGGCTCCCCAGCCCTTCTCACCGGGCTCCCGATCACGGCACACGGGGCCCCCCAGCACCACAGTCCGCCTGGCTCTCCAGCAGATCCTGTTGAAACCACTACCCAGCAGAGCCTGTCCACACGGCTCCCCAGCAGCACAGCCCAGCACACCGGGCTCCCCAGCCCAGCTCACCGGGCTCCCCAGCACAGCACACGGGGCCCCCCAGCACCAAAGCCTGCCTGGCTCTCCAGCAGAGCCTGTTCAAACCACTCCCCAGCAGAGCCTGTCCACACGGCTCCCCAGCACCACAGCCTGCCTGGCTCTCCAGCAGAGCCTGTTCACACCGCTCCCCAGCAGAACCTGTCTACACGGCTCCCCAGCAGCACAGCCCAGCACACCGGGCTCCTCTGCCCAGCTCACCGGGCTCCCCAGCACCACAGCCGGCTTGGCTCTCCATCAGAGCCTGTTCAAACCCATCCCCAGCAGAGCGAGTCCACATGGCTCCCACGCACCACAGCCCAGCACACTGGGCTCCCCAGCCCAGCTCACGGGGGCCCCCAGCTCAGCTCACCGGGCTCCCCAGCACAGCACACGGGGCCCCCCAGCACCATAGCCCGCATGGCTCTCCATCAAAGCCTGTTCACACCACTCCCAAGCAGAGCCAGTCTACACGGCTCCCCAGCACAACAGCCCAGCACACCGGGCTCCTCGGCCCGGCTCACCGGGCTCCCCAGCACAGCACACGGGGCCCCCCAGCATAACAGCCCGGCTGGCTCTCCATCAGAGCCTTTTCACACCGCTCCCCAGCAGAGTCTGTCCACACGGCTCCCCAGCACCACAGCCCACCACACCGGCACCCAAGCCCAACTCAACGTGCTCCCCAGCACAGCACACGGGGCATCCCATCACCACAGCCCGCCTGGCTCTCCATCAGAGCCTGTTCACTCAACTCCCCAGCAGAGCCTGTTCAAACCACTCCCCAGCAGAGCCTGTCCACATGGCTCGACAACATCACAGCCCAGCACACCGGGCTCCCCAGCACAGAACACGGCGCCCCCCAGCACCACAGCCCGCCTGGCTCTCCATCAGAGCCTTTTAACACCGCTCCTAAGCAGAGCCTGTCTACACGGCTCCCAAGAACCACAGCCCAGCACACCGGGTTCCCCAGCACAGCACACGGGGCCCCCCAGCACCACAGCCCGCCTGGCTCTCCATCAGAGCCTGTTCACACCGCTCCACAGCAGAGCCTGTCTACACGGCTCCCCATCACCACAGCCCAGCACACCGGGCTCCCCAGCACCACAGGCCAGCATAAAGGGATCCCCAGCCAAGCACACCGGGCTCCCCATCAAGGCACACGGGGCCCCCAAGCACCACAGCCCGCCTTGCTCTCCATCAGAGCCTGTTCAAACCACTCCCCATCAGAGCCTGTCCAAACGGCAACCCAGCACCACAGCCCAGCACACCGGGCTCCCCAGCCAAGCACACCGGGCACCCCAGAACAGCACACGGGGCCCCCCTGCACCGCAGCCCGAATGGCTCCCCAGCAGAGCCTGTCTACACGGCTCCCCAGCACCACAGCCCAGGACACCGGGCTCCCAAGCACCATAGCCCACCACACCGGGCTCCCCTGCCCAGCTCAACGGGCTCCGCAGCACAGCACACGGGGCCCCCCAGCACCACAGCCCACCTGGCTCTCCATCAGAGCCTGTTCACACCGCTCCCCAGCAGAGCATGTCTTCATGGTTCGCAAGCACCACAGCCCAGGACACCGTGCTCCCTAGTCCAGCTCACCGGGCTCCCCAGCACAGCACACGAGGGCGCCCAGCACCACAGCCCGCCTGGCTCTCCAGCGGAGCCTATTCACACGGCTCCCCAGCAGCACAGCCCAGAACACCGGGCTCCCCAGCACAGGACACGGGGGGCCCCAGCACCACAGCCCGCCTGGCTCTCCATCAGAGCCTTTTCACACCGCTCCCCAGCAGAGCATGTCTTCACGGTTCGCAAGCACCACAGCCAAGCAGACCGGGCTCCCCAGCCCAGCTCACCGGGCTCCCCAGCACAGCACACGAGGGCCCCCAGCACCACAGCCCGCCTGGCTCCCCAGAAGAGCATGTCCACACGGCTCCCCAGCACCACAGCCCAGCACACCGGGCTCCCCAGCCCAGCTCAACGGGCTCCCCAGCACAGCACACGGGGGCCCCCAGCACCAAAGCCCGCCTGGCTCTAAATCAGAGCATGTTCAACCCTCTCCCCAGCAGAGCCTGTACACACAGTTCCCCAGCACCACAGCCCAGCACACCGGCCTCCCCAGCCCACCTCAACGGGCTTCCCAGCACAGCACACGGGGCCCCCCAGCACCACAGCCCGCCTGGCTCTCCAGCAGAGCCTGTTCAAACCACTCCCCAGCAGAGCCTTTCCACACGGCTCCCCAGCAGAGCCTGTCCACACGGCTCCCCAGCACCACAGCCCAGCACACCGGGCTCCCCAGCCCAGCTCAATGGGCTCCGCAGCACAGCAAACGGGGGCCCCCAGCACCACAGCCCGCCTGGCTATCCAGCAGAGCCTGTTCAAACCACTCCCCAGCAGAGCCTGTCCACAAGGCTCCCGAGCACCACAGCCCAACACAACGGGCTCCGAAGCCCAGCTCAACGGGCTCCCCAGCACAGCACACGGGGCCCCCCAGCACCACAGCCCTCCTGGCTCTCCATCAGAGCCTGTCTACACGGCTACCCAGCACCACAGCCCAGCACACCGGGCTCCCCAGCCCAGCTCACCATGGCCCCCAGCACCGAGAACGGGGGCCCCCAGCAGAGCCTGTTGAAACGACTCGCCAGCAGAGCCTGTCCACACGGCTACCCAGCACAACAGCCCAGCACACCGGGCTCCCCAGCACAGCACACGGGGCCCCCCAGCACAGCACACGGGGCTTCCCAGCACCACAGCCCGCCTGGCTCTCCATCAGAGCCTCTTCACACCGCTCCCCAGCAGAGCCTGTCTACACGGCTACCCAACAGCACAGCCCAGCACACCAGGCTCCCCAGCCCTTCTCACCGGGCTCCCGATCACGGCACACGGGGCCCCCCAGCACCACAGTCCGCCTGGCTCTCCAGCAGATCCTGTTGAAACCACTACCCAGCAGAGCCTGTCCACACGGCTCCCCAGCAGCACAGCCCAGCACACCGGGCTCCCCAGCCCAGCTCACCGGGCTCCCCAGCACAGCACAAGGGGCCCCCCAGCACAACAGCCCTGCTGGCTCTCCATCAGAGCCTGTTCACACCGCTCAACAGCACAGCCTGTCTACACGGCTCCCAATCACCACAGCCCAGCACACCGGGCTCCCCAGCCCAGCTCACCGGGCTCCCCAGCACAGCACACGGGGCCCCCCAGCACCAAAGCCTGCCTGGCTCTCCAGCAGAGCCTGTTCAAACCACTCCCCAGGTGAGCCTGTCCACACGGCTCCCCAGCACCACAGCCTGCCTGGCTCTCCAGCAGAGCCTGTTCACACCGCTCCCCAGCAGAACCTGTCTACACGGCTCCCCAGCAGCACAGCCCAGCACACCGGGCTCCTCTGCCCAGCTCACCGGGCTCCCCAGCACCACAGCCGGCTTGGCTCTCCATCAGAGCCTGTTCAAACCCATCCCCAACAGAGCGAGTCCACATGGCTCCCACGCACCACAGCCCAGCACACTGGGCTCCCCAGCCCAGCTCACGGGGGACCCCAGCTCAGCTCACCGGGCTCCCCAGCACAGCACACGGGGCCCCCCAGCACCATAGCCCGCATGGCTCTCCATCAAAGCCTGTTCACACCACTCCCAAGCAGAGCCAGTCTACACGGCTCCCCAGCACAACAGCCCAGCACACCGGGCTCCTCGGCCCGGCTCACCGGGCTCCCCAGCACAGCACACGGGGCCCCCCATCATAACAGCCCGGCTGGCTCTCCATCAGAGCCTTTTCACACCGCTCCCCAGCAGAGTCTGTCCACACGGCTCCCCAGCACCACAGCCCACCACACCGGCACCCAAGCCCAACTCAACGTGCTCCCCAGCACAGCACACCGGGCATCCCATCACCACAGCCCGCCTGGCTCTCCATCAGAGCCTGTTCACTCAACTCCCCAGCAGAGCCTGTTCAAACCACTCCCCAGCAGAGCCTGTCCACATGGCTCGACAACATCACAGCCCAGCACACCGGGCTCCCCAGCACAGAACACGGCGCCCCCCAGCACCACAGCCCACCTGGCTCTCCATCAGAGCCTTTTAACACCGCTCCTAAGCAGAGCCTGTCTACACGGCTCCCAAGAACCACAGCCCAGCACACCGGGTTCCCCAGCACAGCACACGGGGCCCCCCAGCACCACAGCCCGCCTGGCTCTCCATCAGAGCCTGTTCACACCGCTCCACAGCAGAGCCTGTCTACACGGCTCCCCATCACCACAGCCCAGCACACCGGGCTCCCCAGCACCACAGGCCAGCATAAAGGGATCCCCAGCCAAGCACACCGGGCTCCCCATCAAGGCACACGGGGCCCCCAAGCACCACAGCCCGCCTTGCTCTCCATCAGAGCCTGTTCAAACCACTCCCCATCAGAGCCTGTCCAAACGGCAACCCAGCACCACAGCCCAGCACACCGGGCTCCCCAGCCAAGCACACCGGGCACCCCAGAACAGCACACGGGGCCCCCTGCACCGCAGCCCGAATGGCTCCCCAGCAGAGCCTGTCTACACGGCTCCCCAGCACCACAGCCCAGGACACCGGGCTCCCAAGCACCATAGCCCACCACACCGGGCTCCCCTGCCCAGCTCAACGGGCTCCGCAGCACAGCACACGGGGCCCCCCAGCACCACAGCCCACCTGGCTCTCCATCAGAGCCTGTTCACACCGCTCCCCAGCAGAGCATGTCTTCATGGTTCGCAAGCACCACAGTCCAGGACACCGGGCTCCCTAGTCCAGCTCACCGGGCTCCCCAGCACAGCACACGAGGGCGCCCAGCACCACAGCCCGCCTGGCTCTCCAGCGGAGCCTATTCACACGGCTCCCCAGCAGCACAGCCCAGAACACCGGGCTCCCCAGCACAGGACACGGGGGCCCCCAGCACCACAGCCCGCCTGGCTCTCCATCAGAGCCTGTTCACACCGCTCCCCAGCAGAGCATGTCTTCACGGTTCGCAAGCACCACGGCCAAGCAGACCGGGCTCCCCAGCCCAGCTCACCGGGCTCCCCAGCACAGCACACGAGGGCCCCCAGCACCACAGCCCGCCTGGCTCCCCAGAAGAGCCTGTCCACACGGCTCCCCAGCACCACAGCCCAGCACACCGGGCTCCCCAGCCCAGCTCAAAGGGCTCCCCAGCACAGCACACGGGGGCCCCAAGCACCAAAGCCCGCCTGGATATAAATCAGAGCATGTTCAACCCTCTCCCCAGAAGAGCCTGTACACACAGCTCCCAAGCACCACAGCCCAGCACACCGGGCTCCCAAGCCCAGCTCAACGGGCTCCCCAGCACAGCACACGGGGGAACCCAGCACCACAGCCCGCCTGGCTGTCCAGTAGAGCCTGTCCACACCGCTCCCCAGAAGAACCTGTCCACACGGCTCCCCAGCAGAACAGCCCAGCACACCGGGCTCCCCCGCCCAGCTCAACGGGCTCCCCAGCACAGCACACGGGGGCCCCCAGAAAACAGCCCGCCTTGCTCTACATCAGAGCCTGTTCAAACCGCTCCCCAGCCGAGCCTATCCACACGGCTCCCCAGCAGCACAGCCCAGCACACCAGGCTGCCCATCCCAGCTCACCGGGCTCCCCAGCACAGCACACGGGGGCCCTCAGCACGACAGCCCGCCTGGCTCTCCATCAGAGCCTGTTCACACCGCTCCCCAGCAGAGCTTGTCCACACGGCTCCCCAGCACCACAGCCAAGAACACCGGGCTCCCCAGCCCCGCTCACCTGGCTCCCCAGCACAGCACACGGGGGCCCCCAGCACAGCTCACCGGGCTCCCCTGAACCACTGCCCGCCTGACTCTCCATCAGAGCCTTTTCAACCCTCTCCCCAGAAGAGCCTGTCCACAAATCTCCCGAGCACCACAGCCCAGCACACCGGGCTCGCCAGCCCAGCTTAACGGGCTCCCCAGCACAGCACACGGGGGCCCCCAGCACAGCTCACCGGGCTCCCCAGCACAGCACACGGGGCCCCCCAGCACCACAGCCCGCCTGACTCACCAGCAGAGCCTGTTCAAACCACTCGCCAGAAGAGCCTGTCTACACGGCTACCCAGCACCACAGCCCAACTCACCGGGCTCCTCTTCCCAGCTCACCGGGCTCCCCAGCAAAGCACACGGCGCCCCCCAGCACCACAGCGCGCCTGGCTCTGGAGCAGAGCCTGTTCAAACCACTCCCGAGCAGAGCCTGTCCACAAGGCTCTCCAGCACCACAGCCCAGCACACCGGGCTCCCCAGCCCAGCCCAACGAGATCCCCAGCACAGCACACAGGGCCCCCCAGCACCACAGCCGCCTGGCTCTCCATCAGATCCTGTTCAACCCTCTCCCCAGTAGAGCCTGTCCACACGGCTCCCCAGCACCACAGCCCACCTCACCGGGCTCCCCAGCCCAACTCAACGGGCTGCCCAGCACAGCACACGGGGCTCCCCAGCACCAAAGCCCGCCTGGCTCCCCAGCAGAGCCTGTTCAAACCACTCCCCAGAAGAGCCTGTCCACACGGCTCCCCAGCACCACATCCCAGCACACCGGGCTCCCCAGCCCAGCTCAACGGGCTCCCCAGCACAGCACACGGGGCCCCCCAGCACAGCACACGGGGCTTCCCAGCACCACAGCCCGCCTGGCTCTCAATCAGAGCCTCTTCACACCGCTCCCCAGCAGAGCCTGTCTACACGGCTCCCAAGCAGCACAGCCCAGCACACCGGGTTCCCCAGCCCAGCACACGGGGGCCTCCAGCACCACAGCCCGCCTGGCTCTCCATCAGAGGCTGTTCACACCGCTCCCAAGCAGAGCCTGTCTACACGGCTCCCCAGCACCATAGCCCAGCACACTGGGCTCCCCAGCCCAGCTCAACGGGCTCCCCAGCAAAGCACACGCGGGCCCCCAGCACCACAGCCCGCCTGGCTCTCCATCGGAGCCTGTTCACAGCGCTCCGCAGCAGAGCCTGTCTACACGGCTCCCCAGCACCACAGCCCAGCACACCGGGCTCCCCAGCCCAGCTCACCGGGCTCCCCAGCACAGCGCACGGGGGCCCCCAGCATCACAGCCCGAATGGCTCCCCAGCAGAGCCTGTCTACACGGCTCCCCAGCAGCACAGCCCAGCACACCGCAGCACAGCCCGCCTGGCTCTCCATCAGAGCCTGTTCAAACCACTCCCCAGCAAAGCCTTTCTACAAGGCTCCCCAGCACTACAGCACAGCACACCGGGATCCCCAGCCCAGCCTACCGGGCCCCCCAGCACAGAACACGAGGGCCCCCAGCACCACAGCCCGCCTGGCTCTCCATCAGACCCTGTTCACACCGCTCCGCAGCACAGCCTGTCTACACGGCTCCCCAGCACCACAGCCCAGCACACCGGGCTCCCCAGCACAGCACACCGGGCCCCCCAGCACCAATGCCCGCCTGGCTCCCCAGCAGAGCCTGTCCACACGGCTCCCCAGCAGCACAGCCCAGCACACCGGGATCCCCAGGCTAGCTCAACGGGCTCCTCAGCACAGAAATAGGGGCCCCCCAGCACCACAGCCCGCTTGGCTCTCCATCAGAGCCTGTCCACACAGCTCCTCAGCAGAGCCTGTCCACATTGCTCCCCAGCACAACAACCCTGCACACCGGGCTCCCCAGCCCAGCTCACCGGGCTCCCCATCAAAGCACACCGAGGCCCCCAGCACCACAGCCCCGCACAACGGGCTCCCCAGCCCAGCACACGGGGGCCCCCAGCACCACAGCCCGCCTGGCTCTCCAGCAGAGCCTGTTCAAACCGCTCCCCAGCAGAGCCTTTCCACACGGCTCCCCAGCAGCACAGCCCAGCACAACGGGCTCCCCAGCCCAGCTCACCGGGCTCCCAAGCACAGCACAAGGTGGCCCCCAGCACCACAGCCCGCCTGGCGCTCCATCAGAGCCTGTTCACACCGCTCCCCAGCAGAGCATTTCCACACTGCTCCCCAGCACCACAGCCCAGCACACCGGGCTCCCCAGCCCTGCTCACCGGGCTCCCCAGCACAGCACACGGGGCCCCCCAGCACAGCTCACCGGGCTCCCCAGCACAGAACACGAGGGCCCCCAGCACCACAGCCCGCCTGGCTCTCCATCAGACCCTGTTCACACCGCTCCGCAGCACAGCCTGTCTACAGGGCGCCCCAGCACAAAAGCACTGCACACCGGGCTCCCCAGCCCAGCTCACCGGGTTCCCCAGCAGAGCACACGGGGCCCCCCAGCACCACAGCCTTCCTGGCTCTCCAGCAGAGCCTGTTCAAACCACTCCCCAGCAGAGCCTGTCCACACACCTCCGCAGCACCACAGCCCAGCACACCGGGCTCTCCAGCCAAGGTCAACGGGCTCCTGAGCACAGCTAACGGGCCCCCCCAGCACCACAGCCCGCCTGGCAATCCAGCAGACCCTTTTCAAACCACTCCCCAGCAGAGCCTGTCCACACGGCTCCGCAGCACCACAGCCCAAAACACCGGGCTCCGAAGCCCAGCTCAACGGGCTCCCAAGCACAGCACACGGGGCCCGCCAGCACCACAACCCGCCTGGCTCTCCATCAGAGCCATTTAAGACCGCTCCCCAGCACCACAGCCCAGCACACCGGTCTCCCCAGCCCAGCTCACCGGGCTCCCGAGCACGGCACACGGGGCCCCCCAGCACCACAGCCCGCCTGGCTGTCCAGCAGATCCTTTTCAAACCACTCCCCAGCAATGCCTGTCCACACCTCTCCCCAGCAGCACAGCCCAGCATACCGGGCTCCCCAGCCCAGCTCAACGGGCTCCCCAGCACAGCACACCGGGCCCCCCAGCACCACAGCCCGCCTGGCTCTCCATCAGAGCCTGTTCACACCGCTCCCCAGCAGAGCCTGTCTACACGGCTCCCCAGCAGCACAGCCTAGCACACCGCAGCACAGCCCGCCTGGCTGTGCAGCAGATCCTTTTCAAACCACTCCCCAGCAATGCCTGTACACACCTCTCCCCAGCAGCACAGCCCAGCACACCGGGCTCCCCAGCCCAGCTCAACGGGCTACCCAGAACGGCACAAGGGGCCCCCCAGCACAGCACACCGGGCTCAACAGCACAGCACACGGGGCCCCCCAGCACCACAGCCCGCCTGGCTCTCCAGCAGAGCCTGTCCACACGGCTCCCCAGCACAAAAGCAAAGCACACCGGGCTCCCCTGCCCAGCTCACTGGGCTCCCCAGCACAGCACACGGGGGACCCCGGCACGACAGTCCGGCTGGCTCTCCATCAGAGCCTGTTCACACCGCGTCCCAGCTGAGCCTGTCTACACGGCTTCCAAGCACCACATCCCAGCTCACCGGGCTCCCCAGCACAACAGCCCGCCTGACTCTCCATCAGAGCCTGTTCAACCCTCTCCCCATCAGAGCCTGTCCACACGGCTTCCCAGCACCACAGCCCAGCACACTGGGCTCCGATGCCCAGCTCACTGGGCTCCCGAGCACAGCACACGGGGGCCCCCAGCACCACAGCCCGACTGGCTCTCCATCAGAGCCTGTTCAACCCTCTCCCAAGCAGAGCCTGTCCACACGGCTCCCCAGCACCACAGCCCACCACACCGGGCTGCCCAGCCTAGCTCAACGGGCTCCCCAGCACAGCACACGCGGCTTCCCAGGACCACAGCCTGCCTGGCTCTCCATCAGAGCCTGTTCACACCGCTCCCCAGCAGAGCCAGTCCACACGGCTCCCCAGCACCACAGCCTAGCACACCGGGCTCCCAAGCCCAGTTCACCACGCCCCCCAGCACAGCACACGGGGCCCCCAGCACCACAGCCCACCTGGCTCTCCAGCATAGCCTGTTCACACCGCTCCGCAGCAGAGCCTGTCTACACGGCTCCACAGCAGCACAGCCCAGACCACCGGTCTCCCCAGCCCAGTTCACTGGGCTCCCCACCACAGCAACCGGGGGCCCAAAGCACCACAGCCCGCCTGGCTCTCCAGCAGAGCCTCTTCAAACCGCTCCCCAGCAGAGCCTGTCCTCACGGCTGCCAAGCACCACAGCCCAGCACACAGGGCTCCCCAACCCTGCTCACCCGGCTCCCCAGCACAGAACACGGGGGCCCACAGCACTGCTCACCGGGCTCCCCAGCACAGCACACGGTGGCCCCCAGCACAACACCCCTCCTTGCTCAACATCAGATCCTGTTCAAACCGCTCCCCAGCCGAGCCTATCCGCACGGCTCCCAAGCAGCACAGCCCAGAAAACCAGGCTGGCCAGCCCAGCTCACCGGGCTCGCCTGAACAACAGCCCGCCTGGCTCTCCCTCAGAGCCTATTCAACCCTCTCCTCAGCAGAGCCTGTCCACACGGCTCCCCAGCAGCACAGCCCAGCTCACCGTGCTTCCCAGCACAGCACACGGGGCCCCCAACCACCACAGCCCGCCTGGCTCTCCAGCAGAGCCTGTCCACACGGCTCCCCAGCACAACAGCCCAACACACCGGGCTCCCCTTCCCAGCTCACTGGGCTCCCCAGCACAGCACACGGGGGACCCCGGCACGACAGCCCGGCTGGTTCTCCATCACAGCCTGTTCACACCGCTCCCCAGCAGAGCCTGTCTACACGGCTCCCCAGCAGCACAGCCCAGCACACCGCAGCACAGCCCGCCTGGCTCTCCATCAGAGCCTGTTCACACCGCTCCCCAGAAAAGCCTGTCCACACGGCAACCCAGCAGCACAGCCCAGCACACCGGGCTCCCCATCCCAGCACACCGGGCTCCCCAGCACAGCACACGGGGGCCCCAAGCACCACAGCCCGAATGGCTCGCCAGCAGAGCCTGTCTACATGGCTCCCCAGCACCACAGCCCAGCACACCAGGTTCCCCATCCCAGCTCACCGGGCTCCCCAGCAAAGCACACGGGGGCCCCCAGCACCACAGCCCGCCTTGCTTTCCAGCAGAGCCTTTTCACACCGCTCCCCAGCAGAGCCTGCTCACACGGCTCCCCAGCACAACAGCCCAGCACACGGGGTTCCCCAGTCCAGCTCACCGGGGTCCCCAGCACAGCACACGGGGGCCCCCAGCACCACAGCCCGCCTGGCTCTCCAGCAGAGACTGTTCAAACCACTCCCCAGAAGAGCCTGTCCACAAGGCTCCCCAGCAGAGCCTGTCCACACGGCTCCCCAGCACAACCGCCCAGCACACCGGGCTCCACATCCCAGCTCAACGGGCTCCGCAGCACAGCACACGGGGGCCCAAAGCATCAAAGCCCGCCTGGCTCTCCATCAGAGCCTGTTCACACAGCTCGGCAGCAGAGCCTGTCTACACGGCTCCCCAGCACCACAGCCCTGCACACCGGGCTCCCCAGGCCAGCTCAACGGGCTCCCAAGCACATCACACGCGGCCCCCCAGCTCCACAGCCCGACTGGCTCTCCATCAGAGCCTGTTCAACCCTCTCCCAAGCAGAGCCTGTCCACACGGCTCCCCAGCACCACAGCCCACCACACCGGGCTGCCCAGCCCAGCTCAACGGGCTCCCCAGCACAGCACACGCGGCTTCCCAGGACCACAGCCCGCCTGGCTCTCCATCAGAGCCTGTTCACACCGCTCCCCAGCAGAGCCTGTCCACACGGCTCCCCAGCACCACAGCCTAGCACACCGGGCTCCCATGCCCAGTTCACCACGCCCCCCAGCACAGCACACGGGGCCCCAAGCACCACAGCCCACATGGCTCTCCAGCATAGCCTGTTCACACCGCTCCGCAGCAGAGCCTGTCTACACGGCTCCACAGCAGCAGAGCCCAGACCACCGGGCTCCCCAGCCCAGTTCACTGGGCTCCCCACCACAGCAACCGGGGGCCCAAAGCACCACAGCCCGCCTGGCTCTCCAGCAGAGCCTCTTCAAACCGCTCCCCAGCAGAGCCTGTCCTCACGGCTCCCAAGCACCACAGCCCAGCACACAGGGCTCCCCAGCCCTGCTCACCCGGCTCCCCAGCACAGAACACGGGGGCCCACAGCACTGCTCACCGGGCTCCCCAGCACAGCACACGGTGGCCCCCAGCACAACACCCCTCCTTGCTCAACATCAGATCCTGTTCAAACCGCTCCCCAGCCGAGCCTATCCGCACGGCTCCCAAGCAGCACAGCCCAGAAAACCAGGCTGGCCAGCCCAGCTCACCGGGCTCGCCTGAACAACAGCCCGCCTGGCTCTCCATCAGAGCCTATTCAACCCTCTACCCAGCAGAGCCTGTCCACACGGCTCCCCAGCAGCACAGCCCAGCTCACCGTGCTTCCCAGCACAGCACACGGGGCCCCCAACCACCACAGCCCGCCTGGCTCTCCAGCAGAGCCTGTCCACACGGCTCCCCAGCACAACAGCCCAACACACCGGGCTCCCCTTCCCAGCTCACTGGGCTCCCCAGCACAGCACACGGGGGACCCCGGCACGACAGCCCGGCTGGTTCTCCATCAGAGCCTGTTCACACCGCGTCCCAGCTGAGCCAGTCTACACGGCATCCCAGCACGACAGCCCAGCCCACCGGGCTCCCCAACACCACAGCCCGCCTGACTCTCCATCAGAGCCTGTTCAACACTCTCCCCATCAGAGCCTGTCCACTCGGCTTCCCAGCACCACAGCCCAGCACACTGGGCTCCGATGCCCAGCTCACTGGGCTCCCGAGCACAGCACACGGGGGCCCCCAGCACCACAGCCCGCCTGGCTCTCCATCAGAGCCTGTCTACACTGCTCCCCAGCACCACAGCCCAGAACACCGGGCTTCCCAGCCAAGCTCAACGGGCTCCTGAGCACAGCACACGGGGGCCCCCAGCACCACAGCCCGCCTGGCTCTCCATCAGACGCTGCTCACACCCGTCCGCAGCAGAGCCTGTCTACACGGCTCCCCAGCACAAAAGCCCAGCACACCGGGCTCCTCGGCCCAGCTCACCAGGCTCCCCAGCACAGCACACGGGGGCCTCCAGCACCAGAGCCGGCCTGGCACTCCATCAGTGCCTGTTCACACCGCTCCCCAGCAGAGCCTGTCTACAAGGCTCCCCATCACCACAGCAAAGCACACAGGGATCCCCAGCCCAGCTCACCGGGCTCCTGAGCACAGATCATGGGGGCCCCCAGCACCACAGCCCGCCTGGCTCTCAATCCGGGACTGTTCACACCCCTCCGCAGCAGAGCCTGTCTACACGGTTCGCAAGCACCACAGCCCGGCACACCGGGCTCCGAGGCCAGCTCAACAGGCTTCCGAGCACAGCACACAGGGGCCCCCAGCACCACAGCCCGCCTGGCTCTCCAGAAGAGCCTGTCCACACCGCTCCCCAGAAGAGCCATTCCACACGGCTCCCCAGCAGAAAAGCCCAGGACACCTGGCTCCCCAGCCCAGCTCAACGGGCTCCCCAGCACAGCACACGGGGCCCCCAAGCACCACAGGAAGCCTGGCTCTCCATCAGAGCCTATTCACACCACTCCCCAGCAGAGCCTGTCCACACAGCTCCCCAGCACCACAGCCCAGCACACCGGGCTCCCCGGCACAGCACACGTTGCCCCCCAGCACCACAGCCCGCCTGGCTCTCCATCAGAGCCTGTTCACACCGCTCCCCAGCAGAGCCTGTCTACACTGTTCCCCAGCACCAGAGCCCAGCAAACCGGGCTCCCCAGCACCACAGCCCACCACACCGGGCTCCCCAGCCCAGCTCAACCTGATCCCCAGCACAGCACACGGGTCTTCCCAGCACCACAGCCCGCATGGCTCTCCATCAGAGCCTATTCACTACGCTCCCCAGCAGAGCCTGTCCACACGGCTCCCCAGCACCACAGCCCAGCACACCGGGCTCCCCAGGACAGCACACGGGGCCCCCCAGCACAGCACACGGGGCTTCACAGCACCACAGTCCGCCTGGTTCTCCATCAGAGCCTCTTCACACCACTCCCCAGCAGAGCCTGTATACAGGGGTCCCCAGCAGCACAGCCCAGAACACCAGGCTCCCCAGCCCCGCTCACCCGGCTCCCGATCACGGAACACGGGGCCCCCCAGCACCACAGTCTGCCTGGCTCTCCAGCCGATCCTGTTGAAACCACTACCCAGCAGAGCCTGTGCACACGGCTCCCCAGCAGCACAACCCAGCACACCGGGCTCAACAGCCCAGCACACCGGGCTCCTAAGCCCAGCTCACCGGGCTCCCCAGCACAGCACAAGGGGGCCCCCAGTACCACAGCCCGCCTGGCAATCCAGCAGACCCTGTTCAAACCACTCCCCAGCAGAGCCTGTCCACACGGCTCCCCAGCACCACAGCCCAACACACCGGGCTCTGAAGCCCAGCTCAACGGGCTCCCCAGCACAGCACACGGGGCCCCCCAGAACCACAGCCCGCCTGGCTCTCCATCAGAGCCATTTCACACCGCTCCCCAGCAGAGCCT
The DNA here is from genome assembly GCA_024666655.1 of Dascyllus trimaculatus. Classification (NCBI taxonomy): domain Eukaryota; kingdom Metazoa; phylum Chordata; class Actinopteri; family Pomacentridae; genus Dascyllus; species Dascyllus trimaculatus. The sequence goes on from JAMOIN010000759.1 coordinate 89,798, forward strand.
GTCCACACGTCTCCCCAGCACCACAGCCCAGCTCACCGGGCTCCCCAGCACCACAGCCCGCCTGGCTCTCCATCAGAGCCTGTTCAACCCTCTCCCCAGCAGAGCCTGTCTACACGGCTCCCCAGCAGCACAACCCAGCACACCAGGCCCCCCAGCCCAGCTCACTCGGCACCCGATCACGGCACACGGGGCCCCCCAGCACCACAGTCCGCCTGGCTCTCCAGCAGATCCTTATGAAACAACTACCCAGCAAAGCCTGTCAGCACGGCTCCCCAGCAGCACAGCCCAGCACACCGGGCTCCCCAGCCCAGCTCACCGTGGCCCCCAGAACAGCACATGGGGGCCCCCAACACCACAGCCCGCCTGGCTCTCCATCAGAGCCTGTTCAACCCTCTCCCAAGCAGAGCCTGTCCACACGGCTCAACAGCACCACAGCCCAGAACACCGGGCTCCCCAGCCAAGCTCACCGAGCTCCCCAGCACAGCACATGGGGCCCCCCAGAACCACAGCCCGCCTTGCTCTCCATCAGGGCCTTTTCACACCGCTCCCCAGCAGAGCCTGTCCAAACGGCTCCCCAGCAGAGCTTTCCGCACGGCTCCCCAGCAGGACAGCCCAGCACACCGTGCTCCCCAGCACAGCACACGGGGTCCCCCAGCACCACAGCCAGCCTGGCTCTCCATCAGAGCCTGTTCACACCACTCCCCAGCAGAGCCTGTCTACACGGTTCCCCAACACCACAGCCCAGCACACCGGGCCCCCCAGCACGGCACACGGGGGCCCCCAGCGCCAAAGCCCTTCTGGCACTCCATCAGAGCCTGTTCAAACCACTCCCCAGCAGAGCCTGTCCACACGGCTCCCAAGCACCATAGCCCAGCACACCGGGCTAGCAAGCCAAGCTCAAAGGGCTCCCCAGCACAGCACACGGGGGCCACCAGCACAGCTCACCGGGCTCCCCTTAACCACAGCCTTCCTGGCTTTCCATCAGAGCCTGTTCAACCCTCTCTCAAGCAGAGCCTGTCCACACGGCTCCCCAGCACCACAGCCCAGCACACCAGACTCCCCAGCACAGCACACGGGGCCCCCCAGCACCACAGCCCGCCTGACTATCCAGCATAGCCTGTTCAAACCTCTCGCCAGCAGAGCCTGTCTACACGGCTACCCAGCACCACAGCCCAGCTCACCGGGCTCCTCTGCCCAGCTCACCGGGCTCCCCAGCACAGCACACGGGGCCCCCCAGCACCACAGCCCGCCTGGCTCTCCATCAGATCCTTTTCAACCCTCTCCCCGGAAGAGCCTGTCCACACGGCTCCCCAGCACCACAGCCCACCACACCGGGCTCCCCAGCCCAACTCAAAGGGCTCCCCAGCACAGCACACGGGGCTTCCCAGCACCAAAGCCCGCCTGGCTCTCCATCAGAGCCTGTTCACTCCGCTCCCCAGCAGAGCCTGTTCAAACCGCTCCCCAGCAGAGCCTGTCCACAAGGCTCCCCAGCACCACAGCGCAGCACACCGGGCTCCCCAGCCCAGCACACCGGGCTCCCCAGAACAGCACAAGGGGCCCCCCAGCACAACAGCCCTCCTTCCTCTACATCAGAGCCTGTTCAAACCGCTCCCCAGCAGAGCCTGTCCACACGGCTCCCCAGCAGCACAGCCCAGTGAACTGGCCTCCAAAGCCCAGTACACGGGGGCCCCTAGCACAGCACACGGGGGCCTCCAGCAAACCACACGGGGCCCCCCTGCACCACAGCCCGCTAGGCTCTGCAGCAGAGCCTGTCCACACGGCTCCCCAGCAGCACAGCCCAGCACACCGGGCTCCCCAGCCCAGCTCACCATTCTCCCCAGCACGGCACACGGGGCCCCCCAGCACAACAGCATGACTGGCTGTCAAGCAGAGCCTTTTCAAACCATTCCCCAGCAGAGCCGGTCCACACAGCTGCCCAGTACCACAGTCCAGCACACCGGGCTCCCCAGCCCAGCACACCGAGCTCCCCAGCCAAACTCACAGGGCGTCCCAGCACAGCACACGGGGCCCCCCAGCACCACAGCCCGCCTGGCTCTCAATCAGAGCCTGTACAACCCTCTCCCCAGCAGAGCCTGTCCACACTGCTCCCCAGCACCACAGCACAGAACACCGGGCTCCCCAGCACAGCACACGGGGGCCCAAAGCACCACAGCCCGCCTGGCTCTCCAGCAGAGCCTGTTTACAACTCTCCCCAGCAGAGCTTGTCTACACGGCTCCCCAGCACCACAGCCCAGAACACCGGGCTCGGCAGCCAAGCTCACCGGGCTCCCCAGCACAGCACACAGTGGCCCCCAGCACCACAGCCCGCCTGGCTCTCCATCAGAGCCTGTTCACACCGCTCCCCTGCAGAGCCTGTCTACACGGCTCTCCAGCAAGGCAGCACAGCACACCGGGCTCCCCAGCCCAGCTCACCGGGCTCCCCAGCACAGCATACGGGGGCCCCGAGCAACACAGCGCGCCTTTCTCTCCAGCAGAGCCTGTTCAAACCGCTCCCCAGGAGAGCCTGTCCACACGGCTCCCCAGCAGAACAGCCCAGCACACTGGGTTCCCCAGCCCAGCTCAACGGGCTCCCCAACACAGCACACGGTGGCCCCCAGCACCACAGCCCGCCTCGCTCTCCATCAGAGCCTGTTCACACCGCTCCCTTTCAGAGCCTGTCTACACGGCTCCACAGAAGCACAGCCCAGCACACCGGGCTCCCCAGCCCAGCTCACCGGGCTCCCCAACAAAGCACACGGGGGCCCCCAACACCACAGCCCGCCTGACTCTCCATCAGAGCCTGTTCAAACCATTCTCCAGCCGAGACTGTCCATACGGCTCCCCAGCAGCACAGCCCTGCACACCGGGCTCCCCAGCACAGCACACGGGGGCTCCCCAGCACAGCACACGGGGCCGCACAGGACCACAGCCCGCCTGGCTCTCCATCAGAGCCTGTCCACACCGCTCCTCAGCAGAGCCTGTCCACATGGCTCCCCAGCACAACAACCCTGCACACCGGGCTCCCCAGCCCAGCTCACCGGGTTCCCCATCACAGCACACCGGGGCCCCCAGCACCACAGCCCAGCACACCGGGCTCCCCAGCCCAGCACACGGGGGCCCCCAGCACCACAGCCCGCCTGGCTCTCCAGCAGAGCCTGTTCAAACCGCTCCCCAGCAGAGCCTGTCCACACGGCTCCCCAGCAGCACAGCCCAGGACACCGGGCTCCCCAGCAAAGCTCACCTGGCTCCCCAGCACAGCACACGGTGGCCCCCAGCACCACAGCCAGCCTGGCTCACCATCAGAACCTGTTCACACCGCTCCGCAGCAGAGCCTGTCTACACGGCTCCCCATCACCAAAGCCCAGCAAAACGGGCTCCCCAGCCCAGCTCAACGGGCTCCCCAGCACAGCACACGGGGCCCCCCAGCACAGCACACAGTCCCCCCCAGCACCACAGCCCGCCTGGCTCTCCATCAGAGCCTTTTCAAACCACTACCCAGCAGAGCGAGTCCACACGGCTCCCAAGCACCACAGCCCAGAACACTGGGCTCCCCAGCCCAGCTCACCGGGCTCCCCAGCACAGCACACGGGGCCCCCCAGAAGAGCCTGTCTACACGGTTGGCTTGTACCATAGCCCAGCACACCTGGCTCCCAAGCCCAGCTCACCAGGCGCCCCAGCATAGCACACGGGGGCCCCCAGCACCACAGCCCGCTTGGCTTTCCATCAGAGCGTGTTCAAACCTCTCCGCAGAAGAGACTGTCCACACGGTTCCCCAGCAGCACAGCCCAGCACACCAGGCTCCCCAGCACCACAGCCCAGAACACGGGGCTCCCCAGCCCAGCACACCGGGCTCCCCAGCACAGCACACGGGGCCGCACAGGACCACAGCCCGCCTGGCTCTCCATCAGAGCCTGTTGAAACCACTCCCCAGCAGAGCCTGTCCACACGGCAACCCAGCACAACAGCCCAGCACACCGGGCTCCCAAAACCAGCTCACCGGGCTCCCCAGCACACGGGGGCCCCCAGCAACAAAGCGCGCCTTGCCTTCCAACAGAGCCTTTTCACACCGCTCCCCAGCAGAGCCTGTCTACATGGCTCCGCAGCACCACAGCCAGGCACACCGGGGTCCCCAGCCCAGCAGACCGGGCTCCCCAGCACAGCACACGGGGGACCCCAGCAACACAGCCCGCCTGGCTGTCCAGCAGAGCCTGTTCAAAACACTCCCCAGCAGAGCCTGTCCACACGGCTCCCCAGCAGCACAGCGCAGCACACCAGGCTCCACAGCCGATCTCACCGGGCTCCCCAGCACAGCACACGGGCGCCCCCAGCACAGCACACGGGGGCCCCCCAGCACCACAGCCCACGTTGCTCTCCAGCAGAGCCTGTTAAAACCACTCCCCAGCAAAACCTGTCCACACGCCTCCCCAGTAGCACAGCCTAGCACAGCGGGCTCCCCGGCCAAGCTCACCGGCCTCCCCAGCACAGCACACGGGGGCCACCAACACCACATCAAGCCTGGCTCTCCATCATGGCCTGTTCACACCGCTCCCCAGCAGAGCCTGTCCACACGGCTCCCCAGCACCACAGCCGAGCACACCGGGCTCCCCAGCAAGGCTCAACGGGGTTCCCAGCAAAGAACACGGGGCCCCCCAGCACCACAGCCCGCCTGGGTCTCCATCAGAGCCTGTCCACACCGCTCCTCAGCAGAGCCTGTCCACACGCCTCCCCAGCACAACTTCCCAGCACACCGGGCTCCCCAGCCCAGCACACCGGACTCCCCGGAGAAGCACACCGGGCTCCCAACATAGCACACGGGGGCCACCAGCACAACAGCCCGCCTGGCTCTCCATCAGAGCCATTTCACACCGCTCCCCAGAAGAACCTGTCCACACAACTCCCCAGAACCACAGCCCAGAACACCGGGCTCCCCAGCCTACCTCAACGGGCTCCCCAGCACAGCACACGGGGCCCCCCAGCACAACAGCCCGCCTGACTCTCCAGCAGAGCCTGTTCAAACCACTCCCCAGCAGAGCCTGTGCGCACGGCTCCCCAGCACCACAGCCCAGCAAACCGGGCTCCGCAGCCCAGCTCACCTGGCCTCCGAGCACAGCACACGGGGGCCCCCAGCACCACAGCCCGCCCGGGTCTCCATCAGAGCCTGTTAACACCGCTTCCAAGCATACCCTGTCCACACGGCACCCCAGCAGCTCAGCCCCGCACACCGGGCCCCGCAGTCCAGCTCACCGGGCTACCGAGCACAGCACACGGGGGCCCCCCAGCACCACAGCCCGCCTGGCTCTCCAAACGAGCCTTTTCACACCGCTTCCCAGCAGACTCTGTCCACACGGCTCCCCAGCAGCTCAGCCCAGAACACCGGGCTCCCCAGCCCAACTCACCGGGCCCCCCAGCACGGCACAAGGGGCCCCCCAGCACCACAGCCCGCCTGGCTCTCCATCAGAGCCATTTCAAACCATTCCCCAGCAGAGCCTTTCAACACGGCTCCCCAGCAGCACAGCCCAGCTCACCGGGCTCCCCAGCACAGCACACGGGAGCCCCCAGCACCACAGCCCGCCTGGCTCTCCATCAGAGCCATTTCAAACCATTCCCCAGCAGAGCCTGTCCACACGGCTCCCCAGCAGCACAGCCCAGCTCACCGGGCTCCCCAGCACAGCACACGGGGCACCCCAGCACCACAGCCCGCCTGGCTCTCAAGCAGAGCCTGTTCAAACCTCTCGCGAGCTGAGCCTGTCAACACGGCTACCCAGCAGCAGAACAATGCACACCAGTCTCCCCAGCCCACCTCACCGGGCCCCCCAGCAAAGCACACGGGGCCCCCCAGCACCACAGCCCGCCTGGCTCTCCATCAGAGCCCGGTCACAGCGCTCAGCAGCAGAGCCAGTCTATACGGCTCCCCACCACCACAGCCCAGCACACCGGGCTACCCAGCCCAGCTCACCGGGCTGCCCAGCATAGCACACGGGGGCCCCCAGCACCACAGCCCGCCTGGCTATCCAGCAGAGCCTTTTCAAACCACTCGCCAGCAGAGCCTGTCCACACGGCTCCCCAGCACCAAAGCCCAACACACCGGGCTCCCCAGCCCAGCTCAACGGGATCCCCAGCACCACAGCCCAGCACACGGGGCTCCCCAGCCCAGCACACCGGGCTCCCCAGCACAGCACACGGGGCCCCCCAGCACCACAGCCCGCCTGGCTCTCCATCCGAGCGTGTTCAAACCACTCCCCAGCAGAGCCTGTCCACATGGCAACCCAGCAGCACAGCCCAGCACACCGGGATCCACAGCCCAGCTCACCGGGCTCCCCATCACAGCACACGGGGCCCCCCAGCACCACAGCCCGAATGGCTCGCCAGCAGAGCCTGTTCAAACCACTCCCCAGCAGAGCCTGTCCACACGGCCCCCCAGCACCACAGCCCTCCTGGCTGTCCATCAGAGCCTGTGTACACGGCTACCCAGCACCACAGCCCAGCACACCGGGCTCCCCAGCCCAGCTCACCATGGCCCCCAGCACAGAGCACGGGGGCCCCCAGCAGAGCCTGTTGAAACCACTCGCCAGCAGAGCCTTTCAACCTGGCTCCCCAGCACCACAGCCCAGCACACCGGGCTCCCCAGCACAGCACACGGGGCTTCCCAGCACCACAGCCCGCCTGGCTCTCCATCAGAGCCTCTTCACACCGCTCCCCAGCAGAGCCTGTCTACACGGCTACCCAACAGAACAGCCCAGCACACCAGGCTCCCAAGCCCTTCTCACCGGGCTCCCCAGGACAGCACACGGGGCCCCCCAGAACCACAGCCCGCCTGGCTCTCCATCAGAGCCTTGTCACACCCTTCCACAGCAGAGCCTGTCTACACAGCTCCCCAGCACAACAGCCCAGCACACCGGGCTCCCCAGCCCAGCTCACCGGGCTCCCCAGCACAGCACACGGGGCCCCCCAGCACCACAGCCCGCCTGGCTCTCCATCAGAGCCTGGTCACAGCGCTCCGCAGCAGAGCCTGTCTACACGGCTCCCCAGCACCACAGCCCAGCAGACCGGGCTCCCCAGCCCAGCTCACCGGGCTCCCCAGCACTCCACACGGGGCCCCCCAGCACCACAGCCCGCCTGGCACTCGAGCAGAGCCTGTTCAAACCACTCCCCAGACGAGCCTGTCCACACGGCTCCCCAGCACCACAGCCCAGCACACCGGGCTCCCCAGCCCAGCTCAACGAGATCCCCAGCACAGCACACGGGGCCCCCCAGCACCAAAGCCCACCTGGCTCTCCATCAGAGCCTGGTCACACCGCTCAGCAGCAGAGCCTGTCCACACGGCTCCCCAGCAGAGCCTGTCCACACGGCTCCGCAGCACCACAGCAGAGCACACCGGGCTCCCCAGCACAGCACACGGGGCACCACAGCACCACAGCCCGCCTGGGTCTCCAGCAGAGCCTGTTCAAACCTCTCGCCAGCTGAGCCTGTCAACACGGCTCCCCAGCAGCAGAACAAAGCACACCAGTCTCCCCAGCCCACCTCACCGGGCCCCCCAGCAAAGCACACGGGGCCCCCCAGCACCACAGCCCGCCTGGCTCTCCATCAGAGCCTGGTCACAGCGCTCAGCAGCAGAGCCAGTCTATACGGCTCCCCACCACCACAGCCCAGCACACCGGGCTACCCAGCCCAGCTCACCGGGCTGCCCAGCATAGCACACGGGGGCCCCCAGCACCACAGCCCGCCTGGCTATCCAGCAGAGCCTTTTCAAACCACTCGCCAGCAGAGCCTGTCCACACGGCTCCCCAGCACCAAAGCCCAACACACCGGGCATCCCAGCCCAGCTCAACGGGCTCCCCAGCACCACAGCCCAGCACACGGGGCTCCCCAGCCCAGCACACGGGGCTCCCCAGCACAGCACACGGGGCCCCCCAGCACCACAGCCCGCCTGGCTCTCCATCCGAGCCTGTTCAAACCACTCCCCAGCAGAGCCTGTCCACACGGCAACCCAGCAGCACAGCCCAGCACACCGGGCTCCACAGCCCAGTTCACCGGGCTCCCCATCACAGCACACGGGGCCCCCCAGCACCACAGCCCGAATGGCTCGCCAGCAGAGCCTGTCTACACGGCTCCCCAGCACCACAGCCCAGCACACCGGGCTCCCCAGCCCAGCTCAACGAGATCCCCAGCACAGCACACGGGGCCCCCCAGCAACACAGCCCAGCTCAACGGGCTCCCCAGCACAGCACACGGGGCCCCCCAGCACCACAGCCCGCCTGACTCTCCAGCAGAGCCTGTTCAAACCACTCGCCAGCAGAGCCTGTCTACACGGCTACCCAGCACCACAGCCCAGCTCACCGGGCTCCTCTGCCCAGCTCACCGGACTCCCCAGCCCACCTCACCGGGCCCCCCAGCAAAGCACACGGGGCCCCCCAGCACCACAGCCCGCCTGGCTCTCCATCAGAGCCTGGTCACAGCGCTCAGCAGCAGAGCCAGTCTATACGGCTCCCCACCACCACAGCCCAGCACACCGGGCTACCCAGCCCAGCTCACCGGGCTGCCCAGCATAGCACACGGGGGCCCCCAGCACCACAGCCCGCCTGGCTATCCAGCAGAGCCTTTTCAAACCACTCGCCAGCAGAGCCTGTCCACACGGCTCCCCAGCACCAAAGCCCAACACACCGGGCATCCCAGCCCAGCTCAACGGGCTCCCCAGCACCACAGCCCAGCACACGGGGCTCCCCAGCACAGCACACGGGGCCCCCCAGCACCACAGCCCGCCTGGCTCTCCATCCGAGCCTGTTCAAACCACTCCCCAGCAGAGCCTGTCCACACGGCAACCCAGCAGCACAGCCCAGCACACCGGGCTCCACAGCCCAGTTCACCGGGCTCCCCATCACAGCACACGGGGCCCCCCAGCACCACAGCCCGAATGGCTCGCCAGCAGAGCCTGTCTACACGGCTCCCCAGCACCACAGCCCAGCACACCGGGCTCCCCAGCCCAGCTCAACGAGATCCCCAGCACAGCACACGGGGCCCCCCAGCAACACAGCCCAGCTCAACGGGCTCCCCAGCACAGCACACGGGGCCCCCCAGCACCACAGCCCGCCTGACTCTCCAGCAGAGCCTGTTCAAACCACTCGCCAGCAGAGCCTGTCTACACGGCTACCCAGCACCACAGCCCAGCTCACCGGGCTCCTCTGCCCAGCTCACCGGACTCCCCAGCACAGCACACGGGGCCCCCCAGCACCACAGCGCGCCTGGCTCTCGAGCAGAGCCTGTTCAAACCACTCCCGAGCAGAGCCTGTTCACAAGGCTCTCCAGCACCACAGCCCACGACACCGGGCTCCCCAGCCCAACTCAACGGGCTGCACCAGCACAGCACACGGGGCTCCCCAGCACCAAAGCCCGCCTGGCTCTCCATCAGAGCCTGTTCACTCCGCTCCCCAGCAGAGCCTGTTCAAACCACTCCCCAGAAGAGCCTGTCCACACGGCTCCCCAGCACAACAGCCCAGCACACCGGGCTCCCCAGCCCAGCTCAACGGGCTCCCCAGCACAGCACACGGGGCCCCCCAGCACAGCACACGGGGCTTCCCAGCACCACAGCCCGCCTGGCTATCCATCAGAGCCTGTTCACACCGCTCCCCAGCAGAGCCTGTTCAAACGACTCGCCAGCACCACAGCCCAGCACACCGGGCCCCACATCCCAGCTCATCGGGCTCCGCAGCACAGCACACGGGGCCCCCCAGCACCACATCCCGCCTGGCTCTCCATCATGGCCTGTTCACACCGCTCCCCAGCAGAGCCTGTCCACACGGCTCCCCAGCACCACAGCCAAGCACACCGGGCTCCCCAGCCCAGCTCACTGGGCAACCCAACACAGCACACGGGGCTTCCCAGCACCACAGCCCGCCTGGCTATCCAGCAGACCCTTTTCAACCCTCTCCCCAGCATAGCCTGTCCACACGGCTTCCCAGCACCACAGCCAAGCACACCGGGCTCCCCAGCCCAGCCCACTGGGCTCCCGAGTACAGCACACGGGGGCCCCCAGCACCACAGCCCGCCTGGCTCTCCATCAGAGCCTGTTCACAGCGCTCCGCAGCAGAGCCTGTCTACACGGCCCCCCAGAACAAAAGCCCAGCACACCGGGCTCCCCAGCCCAGCTCACCGGGCTCCCCAGCAAAGCACACGGGGGCCCCCAGCACCACAGCCCGCCTGGCTCTCCATCAGACCCTGTTCACACCGCTCCGCAGCAGAGCCTGTCTAAACGGCTCCCCAGCCCCACAGCCCAGCACACCGGGCTCCCCATCACAGCACACCGGGCCCCCCAGCACCAATGCCGGCCTGGCTCCCCAGCAGAGCCTGTCCACACGGCTCCACAGCAGCACAGCCCAGCACACCGGGATACCCAGGCCAGCTCAACGGGCTCCTCAACACAGAACAAGGGGCCCCCCAGCACCACAGCCCGCCTGGCTCTCCATCAGAGCCTGTCCACACCGCTCCTCAGCAGAGCCTGTCCACATGGCTCCCCAGCACAACAACCCTGCACACCGGGCTCCCCAGCCCAGCTCACCGGGTTCCCCATCACAGCACACCGGGGCCCCCAGCACCACAGCCCAGCACACCGGGCTCCCCAGCCCAGCACACGGGGGCCCCCAGCATCACAGCCCGCCTGGCGCTCCATCAGAGCCTGTTCACACCGCTCCCCAGCAGAGCCTTTCCACACTGCTCCCCCGCACCACAGCCCAGCACACAGGGCTCCCAAGCCCTGCTCACCGGGCTCCCCAGCACAGCACACGGGGCCCCCCAGCACAGCTCACCGGGCTCCCCAGCACATCACACGGGGCCCCCCACCACCACAGCCCGCCTGGCTATCCATCAGAACCTTTTCACAACGCTCCCCAGTAGAGCCTGTCCACACGGCTCCCCAGCAACACAGCCCAGCACACCGGGCTCCCCAGCCCAGCTCACCGGGCTCCCCAGCTCAGCACAGGGGGGCACCCAGCACCGCAGCCCGCCTGGCTCTCCAACAGAGCCTGTTCAAACCACTCCCCAACAGAGCCTGTCCACTCGGCTCCCCAGCAGCACAGCCCAGCACAACGGGCTCACCAGCCCAGCTCACCGGGCTCCCAAGCACAGCACAAGGGGCCCCCCAGCAGAGCCTTTCTACACGGTTGGGCAGCACCACAGCCCAGCACACCGGGCTCCCCAGCCAAGCACACCGGGCACCCCAGCACAGCACACGGGGCCCCCCTGCACCGCAGCCCGAATGGCTCCCCAGCAGAGCCTGTCTACACGGCTCCCCAGCACCAAAGCCCAGGACACCGGGCTCCCCAGCACCACAGCCCACCACACCGGGCTCCCCTGCCCAGCTCAACGGGCTCCGCAGCACAGCACAAGGGGCCCCCCAGCACCACAGCCCGCCTGGCTCTCCATCAGAGCCTGTTCACACCGCTCCCCAGAAGAGCATGTCTTCATGGTTCGCAAGCACCACAGCCCATCACACCGGGCTCCCTAGTCCAGCTCACCGGGCTCCCCAGCACATTACACGAGGGCCCCCAGCACCACAGCCCGCCTGGCTCTCCAGCAGAGCCTATTCACACGGCTCCACAGCAGCACAGCCCAGAACACCGGGCTCCCCAGCACAGGACACGGGGGCCACCAGCACCACAGCCCGCCTGGCTCTCCATCAGAGCCTGTTCACACCGCTCCCCAGCAGAGCATGTCTTCACGGTTCACAAGCACCACAGCTCAGCACACCGGGCACCCCAGCCCAGCTCACCGGGCTCCCCAGCACAGCACACGAGGGCCCCCAGCACCACAGCCCGCCTGGCTCCCCAGCAGAGCCTGTCCACACGGCTCCCCAGCAGCACAGCCAAGCACACCGGGCTCCCCAGCACAGCACACGGGGGCCCCCAACACAGCACAAGGGGGCCCCCAGCACAGCACACGGGGGCCCCCAGCACCTCAGCCCGCCTGGCTCTCCAACAGAGCCTGTTCAAACCACTCCCCAAAAGAGCCTGTGCACTCGGCTCCCCAGCACCACAGCCCAGCACACCGGGCTCCCCAGCCCAGCTCAACGGGCTCCCCAGCACAGCACACGGGGGCCCCCAGCACCAAAGCCCGCCTGGATATAAATCAGAGCATGTTCAACCCTCTCCCCAGCAGAGCCTGTACACACAGCTCCCCAGCACCACAGCCAAGATCACGGGGCTCCCCAGCCCAGCTCAACGGGCTCCCCAGCACAGCACACGGGGCCCCCAGCACCACAGCCCGCTTGGCTGTCAAGCAGAGCCTGTCCACACCGCTCCCCAGAAGAGCCTGTCCACACGGCTCGCCAGAAGAACAGCCCAGCACACCGGGCTCCCCAGCCCAGCTCATAGGGCTCCCAAGCACAGCACACAGGCCCCCCCAGCACCACAGCATGCCTGGCTCTCCATCAGAGCCTGTTCACACCACTCCCCAGCAGAGTCTGTCCACACGGCTCCCCAGCACCACAGCCCAGCACACCGGGCACCCCAGCACAGCACACGGGGCCCCCCAGCACCACAGCCCGCCTGGATCTCCATCAGAGCCTGTTCACACCGCTCCCCAGCAGAGCCTGTCTACAAGGTTCGCAAGCACCACAGCCCGGCACACCGGGCTCCCCAGCCCAGCTCAACAGGCTTCCGAGCACAGCACACAGGGGCCCCCAGCACCACAGCCCGCCTGGCTCTCCATCAGAGCCTTTTCACACCGCTCCCCAGCAAAGCATGTCTTCACGGTTCGCAAGCACCACAGCCCAGCACACCGGGCTCCCCAGCCCATCTCACCGGGCTCCCCAGCACAGCACACGAGGGCCCCCAGCACCACAGCCCGCCTGGGTCTCCAGCAGAGCCTATTCACACCGCTCTCAGGCAGAGCCTGTCCACACGGCTCCCCAGCAGCACAGCCCAGCACACCGGGCTCCCCAGCCCAGCTCAACGGGCTCCCGAGCACAGAACACGGGGGCCCCCAGCACCATAGCCCGCCTGGCTCTCCAGCAGAGCCTGTCCACACCGCTCCCCAGAAGAGCCTGTCCACACGGCTCCCCAGCAGAACAGCCCAGGACACCGGGCTCCCCAGCCCAGCTCAACGGTCTACCCAGCACCACAGCAAGCCTGGCTCTCCATCAGAGCCTATTCACACCACTCCCCAGCGGAGCCTGTCCACACGGCTCCCCAGCACCACAGCCCAGCACACCGGGCTCCCCAGCACAGCACACGTTGCCACCCAGCACCACAGCCCGCCTGGCTCTCCATCAGAGCCTGTTCAAACCGCTCCCCTGCAGAGCCTGTCTACACGGTTCCCCAGCACCAGAGCCCAGCACACCGGGCTCCCCAGCACCACAGCCCAGCACACTGGTCTCCCAAGCACAGCACACCGGGGCCCCCAGCATCACAGCCCGCCTGGCTCTCCATCAGAGCCTGTTCACTCTGCTCCCCAGCAGAGCCTGTCTACACGGCTCCCCAGCAGCACAGCCCAGGACACCGGGCTCCCCAGCAAAGCTCACCGGGCTCCCCAGCACAGCACACGGTGGCCCCCAGCACCACAGCCAGCCTGGCTCACCATCAGAGCCTGTTCACACCGCTCCCCAGCAGAGCCTTTCTACACGGCTCCCCAGCAGCACATCCCAGCACACCGGGCTCCCCAGCCCAGCACATGGGGCTCCCCAGCACAGCTCACGGGGCCCCTCAGCACCACAGCCCGCCTGGCTCTCCAGCAGAGTCTGTTCAAACCAGTCCCCAGCAGAGCCTGTCCACACGGCTCCCCAGCAGCACAGCCCAGCACACCGGGTTCCCCAGCCCAGCTCACCGTGCTCCCCAGCACAGCACACGGGGGCCTCCAGCACCACAGCCATCCTGGCTCACCATCAGAGCCTGTTCACATCGCTCCCCAGATGAGCCTGTCCACACGGCTCCCCAGCAGTAAAGCCCAGCACACCGGGCTCCCCAGCCCACCTCACCGGGCTTCCCAGCACAGCACACGGGGCCCCCCAGCACCACAGCCCGCCTGGCTCTCCAGCAGAGCCTGTTCAAACCGCTCCCAGCTGACCTTGTCCACACAGCTCACCAGCACCACAGATCAGCACACCGGGCTCCCCAGCCGATCTCACCGGGCTCCCCAGCACAGCACACGGGGCCCCCCAGCAGAGCCTGTCTACACGGTTGGCCTGCACCATAGCCCAGAACACCTGGCTCCCCAGCCCAGCTCACCAAGCGCCCCAGCACAGCACACGGGGGCCCCAAGCACCACAGCCCGCCTGGCTCTCCATCAGAGCGATTTCACACCGCTCCCCAGCAGAGCCTGTCCACACAACTCCCCAGCACCACAGCCCAGAACACCGGGCTCCCCAGCCTTCCTCAATGGGCTCCCCACCACAGCACACGGGACCCCCCAACACCACAGCCCGCCTGGCTCTCCATCAGAGCCTGTTCAGATGGCTCTCCATCAGAGCCTGTTCACACAGCTCCCAAGCAGAGCCTGTCCACACGGCTCCCCAGCAGCACAGCCCAGTTCACAGGCCTCCCCATCACAGAACACGGGGCCCCCCAGCACCACAGCCCGCCTGGTTCTCCAGCAGAGCCTATTCACACCGCTCCCCAGCAGAGCCTGTCAACACGGCTCCCCAGCAGCACAGCCCAACACACCGGGCTCCCCAGCCCACCTCACCGGGCTTCCCAGCAAAGCACACGGGGCCCCCCAGCACCACAGCCCGCCTGGCTCTCCAGCAGAGCCTGTTCAAACCGCTCCCAAGCTGACCCTGTCCACACGGCTCCTCAGCAGCACAGAACAGCACACCGGGTTCCCCAGCAAAGCACACGGGGGCCCCCAGCACCACGGCCCGCCTGGCTCTCCAGCAGAGCCTGTTCAAACCACTCCCAAGCAGAGCCGGTCCACACGGCTCCCCAGCAGCACAGCCCAGCACACCAGGCTCCACAGCCGATCTCACCGGGCTCCGCAGCAAAGCACACGGGACCCCCCAGCACCACAGCCAAGCACACCGCGCTCCCCAGCCCAGCTCAACGGGCTCCCCAGCACAGCACACGGGGCCCCCAAGCACAACAGCAAGCCTGGCTCTCCATCAGAGCCTGTTCACAACACTCCTCAGCAGAGCCTGTGCACACGGCTCCCCAGCACCACAGCCCAGCACACCGGGCTCCCCAGCACAGCACACGAGGGCCCCCAGCAACACAGCCCGCCTGGCTCTCCAGCAGAGCCTGTTCAAACCGCTCCCCAGAAGATCCTTTCCACACGGCTCCCAAGCAGCACAGCCCAGGACACCGGGATCCCCAGCCCAGCACAACGGGTTCCCCAGCACAGCACACGGGGGCCCCCAGCACCACTGCCCACCTGGCTCTCCAGCAGAGCCTGTTCAAACCACTCCAGAGCAGAGCCTGTCCACTCGGCTCCCCAGCACCACAGCCCAGCAAACCGGGCTCCCCAGCACAGCTCAACGGGCTCCCCAGCACAGCACACGGGGGCCCCCAGCACCAAAGCCCGCCTGGCTCCCCAGCAGAGCCTGTTCAAACCACTCGCCAGCATAGCCTGTGCACACGGCTCCCCAGCACCACAGCCCAGCACACCGGGCTCCCCAGCACAAATCGACGGGCTCCCCAGCACAGCACACGGGGCCCCCCAGCACCACAGCTTGCCTGGCTCTCCATCAGAGCCTGTTCACACCGCTCCCCAGCAGAGCCTTTCCACACGGCTCCCAAGCAGCACAGCCCAGCACACCGGGCTCCCCAGCACAGCACACAGGGCTCCCCAGCACAGCACACGGGGGCGCCCAGCACCACAGACCGCCTGGCTCTCAAGCAGAGCCTGTTCAAACAACTCCCGAGCAGAGCCGGTCCACACGGCTCCCCAGCAGCACAGCCCAGCTCACCGGGCTCCCCAGCACAGCACACGGGGGCCCGCAGCACTACAGCCCGCCTGCCTCTCCATCAGAGCTTTTTCACACCGCTCTCCAGCAGAGCCTGTCCACACGGGTCCCCAGCAGCACAGCCCAGCACACTGGGCTCCCCAGCCAAGCTCACCGGGCTCCCAGGCACAGCACACGAGGGCCCCCAGCACCACAGCCCGCCTGGCTCTCCAGCAGAGCCTCTTCACACCGCTCCCCAGCAGAGCCAATCCACACGGCTCCCCAGCAGCACAGCCCAGCACAGAGGGCTCCATAGCCGATCTCACCGGGCTCCGCAGCACAGGACACGGGGCCCCCCAGCACCACAGCCCATCACACCGGGCTCCCCAGCCCAGCTCAACGAGCTCCCCAGCACTGCACACGGGGACCCACAGCACCACAGCCCGCTTGGCTGTCCAGCAGAGCCTCTTCACACCGCTCCCCAGCAGAGCCTGTCTACACGGCTCCCAAGCAGCACAGCCCAGCACACCGGGTTCCCCAGCCCAGCACACGGGGGCCTCCAGCACCACAGCCCGCCTGGCTCTCCATCAGAGCCTGTTCACACCGCTCCGCAGCAGAGCCTGTCTACACGGCTCCCAAGCAGCACAGCCCAGCACACGGGGCCCCCCAGCACAGCACACGGGGCTTCCCAGCACCACAGCCCGCCTGGCTCTCCATCAGAGCCTCTTCACACCGCTCCCCAGCAGAGCCTGTCTACACGGCTCCCAAGCAGCACAGCCCAGCACACCGGGTTCCCCAGCCCAGCACACGGGGGCCTCCAGCACCACAGCCCGCCTGGCTGTCCAGCAGAGCCTCTTCACACCGCTCCCCAGCAGAGCCTGTCTACACGGCTCCCAAGCAGCACAGCCCAGCACACGGGGCCCCCCAGCACAGCACACGGGGCTTCCCAGCACCACAGCCCGCCTGGCTCTCCATCAGAGCCTCTTCACACCGCTCCCCAGCAGAGCCTGTCTACACGGCTCCCAAGCAGCACAGCCCAGCACACCGGGTTCCCCAGCCCAGCACACGGGGGCCTCCAGCACCACAGCCCGCCTGGCTCTCCATCAGAGCCTGTTCACACCGCTCCGCAGCAGAGCCTGTCCACACGGCTCCCCAGCACCACAGCCCAGCACACCGGTCTCCCCAGCACAGCACACGGGGCCCCCCAGCACCACAGCTAACCTGGCTCTCCATCAGAGACTGTTCACACCGCTCCCCAGCAGAGCCTGTTCACACAGCTCCCCAGCAGAGCCTGTCTACACGGCTCCCCAAAGGCACAGCCCAGCACACCGGGCTCCCCAGCCAAGCTCACCGGGCTCCTGACCAAAGCACACGGGGGCCCCCAGAACCACAGCCCTCCTGGCTGTCCATCAGAGCCAGTTCACACCGCTCCCCTGCAGAGCCTGTTCACACCGCTCCCCAGCAGAGCCTGTCTGCACGGCTCCCCAGCACCACAGCCCAGCACACCGGGAACCGCAGCCCAGCTCACCATGCGCCCCAGCACAGCACACGGGGGCCCCCAGAACCACAGCCCGCCTGGCTTTCAAGCAGAGCCTTTTCACACCGCTCCCCAGCAGAGCCTGTCCACACGGCTCCCCAGAGCACCTCAACGGGCTCACCAGCACAGCACACGGGGTCCACCAGAACCACAGCCTTCCTGGCTCTCCATCAGAGCCTGTTCACACCGCTCCCCAGAAGAGCCTCTCCACACGGCTCCCCAGCACCACAGCCCAGCACACCGGGCTCCCCAGCCCAGGTCACCGGGCTCCCCAGCACGGCACACGGGGCCCCCCAGGAGAGCCTGTCTACATGGTTGGCCAGCACCACAGCCCAGCACACCGGGCTCCCCAGCCCAGCTCACCGGGCTCCCCGGTACAACACACGGGGCCCCCCAGCACCACAGCCCGCCTGGCTCTCCATCAGAGCCTGTTCACAACGCTCCGCAGCAGAGCCTGTCCACACGGCTCCCCAGCACCACAGCCCAGCACACCGGGCTCCCCAGCACAGCACACGGGGCCCCCCAGTACCACAGCTCACCTGGCTCTCCGTCAGAGCCTGTTGAACCCTCTCCCCAGCAGAGCCTGTTCACACCGCTCCCCAGTAGAGCCTGTGTACACGGCTCCCCAGCACCACAGCCCAGCACACGGGGCTCCCCAGCCCTGCTCACCCTGCTCCCCAGCACAGCACACGGTGCCCCCCAGAGCCACAGCCCGCCTGGCTCTCCAGCAGAGCCTGTTCAAACCACTCCCAAGCAGAGCCTTTCCACACAGCTCCCCAGAAGCACAGCCCAGCACACCGGGCTCCCCGGCCAAGCTCACCGGGCTCCCCAGCACAGCACACGGGGGCCCCCTGCACCACATCCCGCCTGGCTCTCCATAAGAGCCTGTTCACACCGCTCCGCAGAAGAGCCTTTTCACACCGCTCCCCAGCAGAGCCTTTCTACACGGCTCCCCAGCACCACAGCCCAGCACACCGGGCTCCCCAGTCCAGCTCAACGGGCCCCCCAGCACAGCACACGGGGCTTCCCAGCACCACAGCCCGCCTGGCTCTCCATCAGAGCCTCTTCACACCGCTCCCCAGCAGAGCCTGTCTACACGGCTCCCAAGCAGCACAGCCCAGCACACCGGGTTCCCCAGCCCAGCACACGGGGGCCTCCAGCACCACAGCCCGCCTGGCTCTCCATCAGAGCCTGTTCACAGCGCTTCGCAGGAGAGCCTGTCTACACGGCTCCCCAGCACCACAGCCCAGAACACCTGGCTCCCCAGCCCAGCTCACCGCGCTCCCCAGCACGGCACACGGGGCCCCCCAGAACAACAGCACGGCTGGTAGTCCAGCAGAGCCTTTTCAAACCACTCCCCAGCAGAGCCGGTCCACACGGCTCCCCAGTACTACAGCCCAGAAAAACGGGCTCACCAGCACAGCACACGGGGCCCCCCAGCACAAAAGCCCGCCTGGCTCTCCATCAGAGCCTATTCACACGGCTCCCCAGCAGCACATCCCAGCACACCGGCCTCCCCAGCTCAGCTCACCGGGCTCCCCGGGACATCACACGGGGCCCCCCATCATCACAGCCCAGCAAACCAAGCACCCCAGCACCACAGCCCAGCACACTGGGCCCCCCAGCCAAGCACACCGGGCTCCCCAGCACAGCACACGGGGCCCCCCAGCACCACTGCCCGCCTGGCTCTCCATCAGAGCCTTTTCAAAACACTCCCCAGCAGAGCGTGTCCACACGGCTCCCCAGCACCACAGCCCAGCAAACGGGGCTACCCAGCACAGCACACGGGGCCCCCCAGCACCACAGACCGCCTGGCTCTCCATCAGAGCCTGTTCACACCGCTCCCCAGCAGAGCCTGTCCACACGGCAATGCAGCACCACAGCCCAGCACACCGGGCTCCCCAGCCCAGCTCACCGGGCTCCCCCGCAAAGCACACGGGGGCCCCCAGCAACACAGCGCGCCTTGCTCTCCAGCAAAGCCTGTTCAAACCGCTCCCCAGCAGAGCCTGTCCACTCGGCTCCCCAGCACCACAGCCCAGCACACCGGGCTCCCCAGCCCAGCACACCGGGCTCCCCGGCACAGCACACGTGGGCCCCCAGTACCACAGCCCGCCTGGCTCTCCAGCAGAGCCTGTTCACACCGCGCCCCAACAGAGCCTGTCCACAGGGCTCCCCAGCACCAAAGCCCAGAACACCGGGCTCCCCAGCACAGCACACGGGGCCCCCCAGCACCACAGCCCGCCTTGCTCTCCATCAGAGCCTGTTCACAGCGCTCCCAATCAGAGCCTGTCTACACGGTTCCCCAGCACCACAGCCCAGCACACCGGGCACCCAAGCATCACAGCCCAGCACACGGGGCCCCCCAGCCAAGCACACCGGGCTCCCCAGCAGAGCACATGGGGCCCCCCAGCACCACAACCCGCCTGGCATTACATCAGAGCCTGTTCAAAACACTCCCCAGCAGAGCCTGTACACACGACTCCCGAGCACCACAGCCCAGCACACCACGCTCGCCAGCCCAGCTCAACGAGATCCCCAGCACAGCACACGGGGCCCCCCAGCACCACAGCCCGCCTGGCTCTCCATCAGAACATTTTCACTCCGCTCCCCAGCAGAGCCAGTTCAAACCACTCGCCAGCAGAGCCTGTCCGGACGGCTCCCCAGCACCACAGCCCAGAACAACGGGCTCCCCAGCCCAGCTCACTGGGCTCCCCAGCACAGCACACGGGGGCCCCCAGCACCACAGCCCACGTTGCTCTCCAGCAGAGCCTGTGTAAACCACTCCCAGGCAGAGCCTGTCTACACGGATCCCCAGTAGCACAGCCTTGGACACCGGGCTCCCCAGCCCAGCTCACCGGGCTCCCCAGCACAGCACACGGGGGCCCCCAGCACCAAGGCCCGCCTGGCTCTCCAGCAGAGCCTGTTCAAACCACTCCCCAGCACAGCCTGTCCACACGGCTTCCCAACAGCACAGCCCAGCTCACCGGGCTCCCCAGCCCAGCATACGGGGGCCCCCAGCACCACAGCGCGCCTGGTTCTCCATCAAAGCCTGTTCACACCGCTCCCCAGCAGAGCCTGTCTACACGGCTCCCCAGCAGCACAGCCCAGCTCACCGGGCTCCCCAGCAAAGCACACGTGAGCCCCCAGCACCACAGCGCGCCTGGCTCTCAAGCAGAGCCTGTTCACACAACTCCCCAGCAGAGCCTGTCTACACGGCTCCCCAGCACCACAGCCCAGCACACCGGGCACCCCAGCACCACAGCCCAGCACACGGGGCCCCCCAGCCCAGCACACCGGGCACCCCAGCACAGCACACGGTGCCCCCCAGCACCACAGCCCGCCTGGCATTCCATCAGAGCCTGTTCAAAACACTCCCCAGCAGAGCCTGTCCACACGGCTCCCCAGCACCACAGCCCAGAACACCGCGCTCCGCAGCCCAGCTCAACGAGATCCCCAGCACAGCACACGGGGCCCCCCAGCACCACAGCCCGCCTGGCTCTCCATCAGAACCTTTTCACTCCGCTCCCCAGCAGAGCCAGTTCAAACCACTCGCCAGCAGAGCCTGTCCGGACGGCTCCCCAGCACCACAGCCCAGCACACCGGGCTCCCCAGCCCAGCTCACTGGGCTCCCCAGCACAGCACACGGGGGCCCCCAGCACCACAGCCCACGTTGCTCTCCAGCAGAGCCTGTTTAAACCACTCCCCAGCAGAGCCTGTCTACACGGATCCCCAGTAGCACAGCCTAGGACACCGGGCTCCCCAGCACAGCACACGGGGGCCCCCAGCACCACAGCGCGCCTGGTTCTCCATCAGAGCCTGTTCACACCACTCCCCAGCAGAGCCTGTCTACACGGCTCCCCACCACCACAGCCCAGCACACCGGGCTACCCAGCACAGCTCACCGGGCTCCCCAGCACAGCACACGGGGGACCCCAGCACAGCACACGGGGGCCCCCAGCACCACAGCCCGCGTTACTCTCCAGCAGAGCCTGTTCACACCGCTCCCCGGCAGAGCCTGTCTACACGGCTCCCCAGCAGCACAGCCCAGGTCACAGGGCTCCCCAGCACAGCACACGTGAGCCGCCAGCACCACAGCCCACCTGGCTCTCAAGCAGAGCCTGTTCACACAACACCCCAGCAGAGCCTTTCTACACGGCTCCCAAGCACAAAAGCCCAGAACACCGGGCTCCCCAGCCCAGCTCACCGGACTCCCCAGCACAGCACACGGGGGCCCCCAGCACCACAGCCCGCCTGGCTGTCCAGCAGAGCCTGTTAAAACCATTCTCAAGCAGAGCCTGTCCACACAGCTCCCCAGTACCACAGCCCAGCACACCGGGCTCCCAAGCCCAACACACCGGGCTCCCCAGCCAAGCTCACAGGGCTTCCCAGCACAGCACACGGGGCCCCCCAGCACCACAGCTCGCCTGGCTCTCCATCAGTGCCTGTACAAAACTCTCCTCAGCAGAGCCCGTCCACACGGCTCCCCAGCACCGCAGCCCAGCACACCGGGCTCCCCAGCCCAGCTCACCGGGCTCCACAGCCCAGCACACGGGGCCCCCCAGCACCACAGCCTGCCTGGCTCTCAATCAGAGCCTGTTCAAACCACTGCCCAGAAGAGCCTGTCCACTTGGCTCCCCAGCACCACAGCCCAGCACACCGGGCTCCCCAGCCCTGCTCACCCGACTCCCCAGCACAGCACACGGGGGTCCCCAGCAAAGCTGACCGGGCTCCCCTGAACCACAGCGCGCCTGGCTCACCATCAGAGCCTGTTCAACCTTTTCCGAAGCAGAGCCTGTCCACACGGCTCCCCAGCACCACAGCCCAGCACACCGGGCTCCCCAGCACAGCACACGGGGGCCCCCACCATCACAGCCCGCCTGGCTCTCCATCAGAGCCTTTTCACACCGCTCCCCAGCAGAGCCTGTCTACACCGCTCCCCATCACAACAGCCCAGCACACCGGGCTCCCCAGCGCAGCACACGGGGGTCCCAAGCACTACAGCCCGCCTTGCTCTCCTTCAGAGCCTGTCTACACGGCTCCCCATCACAACAGCCCAGCACACCGAGCTCCCCAGCCCAGCTCAACGGGCTCCCCAGCACAGCACACGCGGGCCCCCACCACCCCAGCCCGCCTGGCTCTCCATCAGAGCCTGTTCAAGGCGCTCCGCAGCAGAGCCTTTCTACACGGCTCCCCGGCACCACAGCCCAGCACACCGGGCTCCCCAGCACAGCACACGGGGCCCCTCAGCACCACAGCCCGAATGGCTCCCCAGCAGAGCCTGTCTACACGGCTCCTCAGCACCAGAGCCCAGCACACCGGGCTCCCCAGCACAGCACACGGGGTCCCCCAGCAAAGCACACGGGGCTTCCCAGCCCAGCTCAACCGGCTCCCAAGCACAGCACACGGGTCTTCCCAGCACCACAGCCCGCATGGCTCTCCATCAGAGCCTGTTCACTCCGCTCCCCAGCAGAGCCTGTCAACTCGGCTCCCCAGCACCACAGCCCAGCACACCGGGCTCCCCAGCACAGCACACGGGGGCCCCCAGCACAGCACACGGGGCTTCCCAGCACCACAGCCCGCCTGGCTCTCGAGCAGAGCCTGTTCAAACCACTCCCGAGCAGAGCCTGTCCACACGGCTCTCCAGCACCACAGACCAGAACGCCGGGCTACCCAGCCCAGCTCAACGAGATCCCCAGCACAGCACACGGCGCCCCCCAGCACCACAGCCCGCCTGTCTCTCCATCAGAGCCTGTTCACAGCGCTCCGCAGCAGAGCCTTTCTACACGGCTCCCCGGCACCACAGCCCAGCACACCGGGCTCCCCAGCACAGCACACGGGGCCCCTCAGCACCACAGCCCGAATGGCTCCCCAGAAGAGCCTGTCTACACGGCTCCTCAGCACCAGAGCCCAGCACACCGGGCTCCCCAGCACAGCACACGGGGTCCCCCAGCACAGCACACCGGGCTCCCCAGCCCAGCCCACTGGGCTCCCGAGTACAGCACACGGGGGCCCCCAGCACCACAGCCCGCCTGGCTCTCCATCAGAGCCTGTTCACAGCGCTCCGCAGCAGAGCCTGTCTACACGGCCCCCCAGAACAAAAGCCCAGCACACCGGGCTCCCCAGCCCAGCTCACCGGGCTCCCCAGCAAAGCACACGGGGGCCCCCAGCACCACAGCCCGCCTGGCTCTCGAGCAGAGCCTGTTCAAACCACTCCCGATCAGAGCCTGTCCACACGGCTCTCCAGCACCACGGACCAGAACGCCGGGCTACCCAGCCCAGCTCAACGAGATCCCCAGCACAGCACACGGCGCCCCCCAGCACCACAGCCCGCCTGTCTCTCCATCAGATCCTTTTCAACCCTCTCCCCAGCAGAGCCTGTCTACACGGCTACCCAGCACCACAGCCCACCACACCGGGCTCCCCAGCCCAACTAAACGGGCTCCCCAGCACAGCACACGGGGCTTCCCAGCACCATAGCCCGCCTGGCTCTCCATCAGAGCCTGTTCACTCCGCTCCCCAGCAGAGCCTGTTCAGACCACTCCCCAGAAGAGCCTGTCGACACGGCCCAACAGCACCAAAGCCCAGCACACCGGGCTCCCCAGCCAGGCTAAACGCGCTCCCCAGCCCAGCTCACCGTGGCCCCCAGCACAGCCCATGGGGGCCCCCAGCACCACAGCCCGCCTGGCTCTCCATCAGAGCCTGTTTACACCACTCCGAGCAGAGCCTGTCTACACGGCTCCCCAGCACCACAGCCCAGAACACCGGGCTCCCCAGCCAAGCTCACCGGGCTCCCCAGCAGAGCACATGGGGACCCCCAGAACCACAGCCCGCATGGCTCTCCATCAGAGCCTTTTCACACCGCTCCCCAGCAGAGCCTGTCCACACGGCTCCCCAGCAGAGCCTGTCAACACGGCTCCTCAGCACCACAGCCCAGCACACCGGGCTCCCCAGCACAGCACACGGGGCCCCCCAGCACCACAGCCCGCCTGGCTCCCCATCAGATCCTGTTCAACACTCTCCAAAACAGAGCCTATCCACACGGCTCCCCAGCACCACAGCCCACCACACCGGGCTCCCCAGCCCAACTCAACGGGCTCCCCAGCAAAGCACACGGGGCTTCCCAGCACCAAAGCCCGCCTGGCTATCCAGCAGAGCCTGTTCAAACCACTCGCCAGCAGAGCCTGTCCACACGGCTCCCCAGCAGAGCCTGTCCACACGGCTCCCCAGCACCACAGCCCAGCACACCGGGCTCGACATACCAGCTCAACGGGCTCCGCAGCAAAGCACACGGGGGCCCCAGCACCACAGCCCGCCTGGCTATCCAGCAGAGCCTGCTCAAACCACTCCCCAGCAGAGCCTGTCCACACGGCTCCCCCGCACCACAGCCCAACACACCGGGCTCCGAAGCCCAACTCAACGGGCTCCCCAGCACAGCACACGGGGCCCCCCAGCACCACAGCTTGCCTGGCTCTCCATAAGAGCCTGTCTACACGGCTCCCCAGCACCACAGCCCTGCACACCAGGCTCCCCAGCACAGCTCAACGGGCTCGCCAGCACACACGGGCCCCCAGCACCCCAGCCCGCCTGGCTCTCCATCAGAGCCATTTCACACCGCTCCCCAGCAGAGCCTGTCCACACGGCTCCCCAGGACCACAGCCCAGCTCACCGGGCTCTCCAGCACTGCACACGGGGCCCCCCAGCACCACTGCCAGCCTGGCTCTCTAGCAGAGCCTCTTCACACCGCTCCCCAGCAGAGCCTGTCCACACGGCTCCCGAGCAGCACAGCCCAGCACACCAGGCTCCCCAGCCCTGCTCACCGGGCTCCCCAGCACAGCACACGGGGCCCCCCAGCACCACAGCCCGCCTGGCTCCCCAGCAGAGCCTGTTCAAACCACTCCCCAGCAGAGCCTGTCCACAAGGCTCCCCAGCACCACAGGCCTCCACACCGGCCTCCAAAGCCCAGCTCAACGGGCTCCCCAGCACAGCACACGGGTCTTCCCAGCACCACAGCCCGCATGGCTCTCCATCAGAGCCTGTTCACTCCGCTCCCCAGCAGAGCCTGTCCACTCGGCTCCCCAGCACCACAGCCCAGCACACCGGAATCCCCAGCACAGCACACGGGGGCCCCCAGCACAGCACACGGGGCTTCCCAGCACAACAGCCCGCCTGGCTCTCCATCAGAGCCTCTTCACACCGCTCCTCACCAGAGCCTGTTCACTCCGCTCCCCAGCAGAGCCTTTCTACACGGCTGCCCAGCACTACAGCCCAGCAAACCGGGCTCCCCAACCCAGCTCACCGGGCTCCCCAGCACAGCACACGGGGCCCCCCAGCACCACAGCCCGCCTGGCTCCCCAGCAGAGCCTGTTCAAACAAGTCCCCAGCAGAGCCTGTCCACACGGCTCCCCAGCAGCACCGCCTAGCACAGCGGGCTCCCCGGCCA
Organism: Dascyllus trimaculatus; assembly: GCA_024666655.1. Taxonomy (NCBI): domain Eukaryota; kingdom Metazoa; phylum Chordata; class Actinopteri; family Pomacentridae; genus Dascyllus; species Dascyllus trimaculatus. The sequence continues at coordinate 115,637 of JAMOIN010000759.1, forward strand.
AGCTCACCGGGCTCCCCAGCACAGCACACGGGGGCCACCAGCACCACATCCCGCATGGCTCTCCATCATGGCCTGTTCACACCGCTCCCCAGCAGGGCCTGTCCACACGGCTCCCCAGCACCACTGCCCAGCACACCGGGCTCCCCAGCCAGGCTCAACGGGCTCCCCAGCATGGAACACGGGGACCCCCAGCACCACAGCCAGCCTGGCTCTGCAGCAGAGCCTGTTCAAACCACTCCCCAGCAGAACCTGTCCACACGGCTCCCCAGCAGCACAGCCCAGTACACCGGGGTCCCCAGCCCAGCTCACCGGGCTCCCCAGCACAGCACACGGGGCCCCCCAGCACAGCCTTTCTACACGGTTGGCCAGCAAAACAGTCCAGTACACCGGGATCCCCAGCCCAGCTCACCGGACCCCCCAGCACAGCACACGGGGGCCCCCAGCACCACAGACCGCCTGGCTCTCCATCAGATCCTGTTCAACCCTCTCCCCAGAAGAGCCTGTCCACTCGGCTCCCCAGCACCACAGCCCAGCACACCGGGCTCCCCAGCACAGCACACGGGGCTTCCCAGCACCACAGCCGGCCTGGCTCTCCATCAGAGCCTCTTCACACCGCTCCCCACCAGAGCCTGTTCACTCCGCTCCCCAGCAGAGCCTTTCTACACGGCTCCCCAGCACTACAGCCCAGCACACCGGGCTCCCCAGCCCAGCTCACCGGGCTCCCCAGCTCAGCACACGGGGCCCCCCAACACCACAGCCCGCCTGGCTCCCCAGCAGAGCCTGTTCAAACGAGTCCCCAGCAGTCCCTGTCCACACGGCTCCCCAGCACCACTGCCCAGCACACCGGGCTCCCCAGCCAGGCTCAACGGGCTCCCCAGCATGGATCACGGGGACCCCCAGCACCACAGCCAGCCTGGCTCTGCAGCAGAGCCTGTTCAAACCACTCCCCAGCAGAACCTGTCCACACGGCTCCCCAGCAGCACAGCCCAGTACACCGGGGTCCCCAGCCCAGCTCACCGGGCTCCCCAGCACAGCACACGGGGCCCCCCAGCTCAGCCTGTCTACACGGTTGGCCAGCACCACAGTCCAGTACACCGGGCTCCCCAGCCCAGCTCACCGGACCCCCCAGCACAGCACACGGGGGCCCCCAGCACCACAGCCCGCCTGGCTCTCCATCAGAGCCCTTTCAACCCTCTCCCCAGCAGAGCCTGTCCACACGGCTCCCCAGCAGCACAGCCCAGCACACCGCAGCACAGCCCGCCTGGCTCTCCATCAGAGCCTGGTCACACCGCTCCCCAGCAGAGCCTGTCCACACGGCTCCCCAGCAGCACAGCCCAGCACACCGGGCTCCCCAGCCAAGCACACGGGGGCCCCCAGCACCACAGCCCGCCTGGCTCTCCAGCAGATCCTCTTCAAACCACTCCCCAGCAGAGCCTGTCCACACGGCTCCCCAGCAGCACAGCCCAGCACACCGGGCTCCCCAGCCCAGCTCACCGGGCTCCCCAGCACAGCACACGGGGGCCCCCAGCACCACAGCCCGCCTTTCTCTCCAGCAGAGCCTGATCAAACCACTCCCCAGCAGAGCCTGCCCACACGGCTCCCCAGTGTAACCCACATTTAGTTATTTATTTATTTATTTATTCATTTTGCGGACCCTTTCTAAACTTCCTATAAATTAGGGGTCACAAGGGTTCACTTCCTCTCCGTCTCCACTGTGGCTGTGGCATGCATCAGCGTCACAAAAAATTGACCGAATTAATGATCATCGGAAAATCAATCAATGCCAGTCAAAGGTGA